>JAKWJD010001760.1:29375376-29533080 GCA_027705065.1 Solanum peruvianum
TTGACACATGAACTAGGTCAATTACATCATCACTGTCCCAATTAACTTCAATTCATAAGCTAGGGTTAGGGGAGAAGGGTCAACATAAATTCTTCATCAATTACATCCAGTCTCACCAACACATTACCCTAATTAATCTATAAAAGCATTAGAATATATAAAACCAATCTAACAATTCAATACATTCTTCAATTCCCATCAATTCATAACCAAGATCCAACAGTTGGGGGAATTGGGAAAGGGACATGATCTATATGAAGTTGTATCAATTAACATAAATTAAACAACAATCTACACTTAATTAGTCATAGGCAACACCAATTATCATCAATTTGAAGTTTAGAAGGAAACCCATTAGAATTGGAAAACCCCATGGAATTGTGTAATTTAGAAATCAAATTTGAGAGGATCTCTTGGGGAAAGGAATGCCAAGAGTGAATAAACTATACCTTAATGAGGATTAATCCACAAAATTGAAGTGAAATCCTAGTGTCCTTCTTCTTCAATGGAGGAATTTGAGAGAGAGAGAAAGTAGAGAGAGATGAGAGCTTTTGGGTTTGTTTTGGGAATTGGGTTTGAGATGAGTTAAAAATGTCTTAAAAATAATCCTAAGTCAATATATAGTCACTCCCTAAATTATGCAAAACACCCCTCACTTAAATTAGTCTTTTTGTGAAGTCTAAATGCCAATCATATGGTTGTGCTGAATATGGGAAGTGGCTCCGCCTCGCGAGGCTAATTCCCATTTTTATTTCTAACAAAGTGATTTGAGGCAGTTAGGTCCTGTGGGCTGCGCGTTGCACATCAGCCCTTTGGATCTTGACTCATGCAGGCTTCTTTTGCAACCCATCCACCCATGTTGGGGTCCTCTTCAAGGACCTTTCTGGTGGTTCTTATGGCGTTGTTATTGGATGTTTAGACCCTCTATACTACACTATATCTATCCAATGTTTTTGTACAAGTTTTGATCCTCCAGAACCTTCACCAAACTTAGCGATTTTAACTAGTTCAATTTAAACTAGCTTACGGACGTCATGGACATTTCTTGACGTCTTGGCTCTAAAATTTCTCCGATGACTTATAAATCTTATTTTAGGTCTTAAAATAGTATAACCAACAATAAATAAACTTGTGAGGATCTATCTTAGTCCTTGACTTTTGGAGTGTTACATTATCCCCCCCTTAGGAACATTTGTCTTCGAATGACACAAAACTTTTTTTTAAAAGGGAAAGGATAGACTCAAGACTAGAAACCTAACAAACAATATACAATTTCCATATGAGTTACAAATTATGGAGTGTTTCACAACTCCATTCAACACATGATCATGGTGTTAAAACAAGTAATCCAGAACATTAACTTTCACACATAAGACCTCCAAATTACAACATGAGGAATTTCCTTCTCACTACAATATGAGCTCAACATATCATTTAAGAGTCAATTATGAAAAAATTACTTTATCAACATATCAACATTATTGATTTCATTTAATGAAGGCAACAACATACCAAATATACAATAGTGCAAATTAAGCAAAAGAGCAATTTTCCATGATAGTTCATTTTAGCATAAACCTTTTTATCATATATAATGCATATCTTTGCAAAACAAGTCAAAAGTCAAATTAACTCATTATTTTTGTTATTAATGGGAATTACTTACCTTAATTATGAAATAAATGAGGGTAACAAGACTTCATATCGGCCTGGACCTCCCATGTTGCACCCTCAACTAGGTGATTCTTCCATAACACCTTTACGGAAGCCGCCTCCTTGTTCCTTAACTTCTTTACTTTCCTATCAAGGATTTGAACCGGAACCTCCTCATAGGACATGTTATCATTCACACCAAGACCCTGAGTATGAAGAATAGACTCGGGATCACCGATACACTTCTTAAGCATAGTAACATGGAAAACCGGATGAACCGATGCCAATTACTAGGTAGCCTTAACTCATATGCAATCTTACAAACTCTTTTCAAGATTTCATAGGTACCCACGTAACGAGGAATCAAATTTTCTTTCTTTCCAAATCTAACCAACCCTTTCATAGGCAAAATTTACAAGTACACATTATCACCTTCTTCAACTCTAGTTCCCTTCTCCTATATTCAACATACGTCTTTTGCTGACTATATGCTGTTTGCAACCAGTTCCTTATAATATAAACCTTCTCCAAAGACTTATTATCAGGACCCAAAAGTGAAGATTCACCCACTTCAAACCATCCAGTTGGATATCTACATCTCCTATCATACAAGGCTTCATAAAGAGCCATATATATAGATGAATGATAGGTATTCTTGTAAGCAAACTCCACCAAAGGCAAATGCTTATCCCAATTTCCCTTGAAATCAATGATACTACCTATAACATATCCTCAAGGCTTTGAATAGTACGCGCTACTTGACCAACCATTTGGGGATGAAAATCGGTGCTTAACCTCACCTTGGTACCCAACGCTGGTTGGAATGACCTCCAAAACTAGATGTGAATTATGCACCTCTATTCGATATGATGGATAACGGAATATAATGGCGACATACACTATCATCTATATAGATCTTTTTATAATCCTTCACCGAATAGGTAGACTTTATGAGAATTAAATGAGCGGATATGGTCAACTTATCAAGAACAACTCATATAGAGTCATATTGCTTTTGTTTCCGAGGCAAATCTACCACAAAATCCATATTTATGTCTTCCCATTTCCAAGTAGAAACTTAGATTTCTTGAAGTAAGCCACCCAACTGTTGTTGTTCGGCTTTCACTTGTTGGAAATTTCTACACTTAGCAACAAATTATGATATGTCCTTCTTCAAACCTTCCCACCAAAACATTTCTCTACAATCATGGTACATATTTGTCGAACCCGAATGAATGGAGTTACGTGACCCATGAGCTTCCTAAAGAATCTGGTTCCTCAAACTATCTGCATGAGGAACACACAACCTTCCTTGATACCTTAAAACGCCATCCCCCCAAGGAGAATGACTCATTAAGCTTACCAAGAACCTATTCATTCAACTCTATTAATGGTTGATCAAGGTGTTGTTTGGACTTCATCTCAACCACCAATGATGACTCGGAGTTATGATGGACCATAAAACAACCATTTGGAGAATCTTCCAACTTTACACAAAACTACCAACCTATGAACATCTTTCACTAGGTCTTTCTTGACTTCGTCTACATGAGACACACTACCCATGGTCATACGACTTAGAGCATACGCAACCACATTGGCCTGATAGAGAACACTCATGTTGTAATGTTTCAACAATTTCAACCACCTTCCTTGTTGGAGATTCAACTAATTTTGAGTAAACACATATTGAAGACTCTTTTGGTTGGCATAAACATTTACATGAACACCATACAAGTAATGCCTCCATATTTTCAAGGAAAAAACCACGGCCGCTAACTCAAAGTCACAAGTTGGATAGTTTCTCTCATGTACCTTAAGTTTCATAGACGCATTGTCTACTATTTTCCCATGTTGCATAAGCACACACCCTAAACCCACTCGAGATTCATCACAATATACAACGAAACCTTTTGTACCCTCCGGTAAAGTCATCACCAGAGCAGAAGTAAGCCTATCTTTCAAGTTTTGGAAGCTCCTCTCATATGCCTGTGACCATTTAAATTTCTTACTCTTTTTGGTCAAAGTAGTCAAGGGAGATGAAATGGAAGCAAAACCATCACCACAACTCCGATAATGACTCGCTAGACCCAAGAAACTTCTAATGTCGATTGGAGTCATTTGTCTAGGCCAATTCTTGACCGCCTCGATTTTCCTTGGATCAACCTCAACTCCCTCAACGGAGATGATATGACCAAGAAATGCGACCGACCTCAGCCAAAACTCACATTTTCTATATTTGGCAAATAATTGGTTCTCCTTAAGCACTTGTACAACCACTCTCAAATGGTCCATTTGATCACCCCCATTTTTTTGAATATAACAAGATGTCGTCAATGAAGACAATGAGAAATGAATCTAGGTAAATTTGAAACACCCTATTCCTGAGATCCATAGATGACGCGTGGGCATTAGTGAGACAAAAGGACATTACTAAGAACTCATAGTGACCATTTCTAGTCAGAAATTCCTGTTTTGGTATATCCTCACCTCTCACCCTAAGTTGGTGATAACCTGATCTCAAGTCAATCTTAGAAAAGTAGCTTGCTCTTTGGAGTTGATCAAACAATTCGTCAATCCGATGGAGAGGATACTTGTTCTTAATCGTGACTTTATTAGGGTTGTAATAATCAATGCACATTCTAAGGGAACCATCCTTCTTCTTCACAAATAAAACGTCAACACCCTATGGAGAAATACTAGGTCTAATGAAGCCTTTGTCTACTAAATCTTTGAGTTGAGACTTTAACTCTTTCAGTTCGGCTGGAGCCATCCAATAAGGAGGAATTGAAATGGAATTTGTATCTGGTAACAATTCGATACCAAAATCAATACCGGGAAGATAATTTAGAAATACCCCCAAAAATTTCCTCACTATGGGAGCCGACTCAATGGGAGGAATTTCGGAGTCTAAACCTTTGACTCTCACAATGTGGTATAAACACCCTTTAGAGATCATCTTACAATCCTTTAGAAAAGAAATGATACGACCCTAAGGAATAGAATTTCCCCCTTCCACTCTAAGACGGGTTCATTTGGAAAGTTAAACTTTACCACCCTAGTCCTACAATTTATTGAATCAAAACAAGCATGCAACCAATACATACCCAAAATATTATCAAAATCAACCATATCAAGTTCTATAAGTTCAACATAAGTACCTCACTGGGCAAAATTATTGGATAATTTCTATATACGCTCTGTGCAATGACCAATTCACCCATCGTGATAGACACCATAAAAGGTTCATTTAGAATATCATGCAAAATTTCAGAATTTTTAGCTACTAAAGGAGTAACAAAAAATAGTGTAGCACCCGGATCAAGTTGTCACATCCCAAAACCACACCCTATAAGATATGACATTCTTGGAATACAACCGGCGTACTTGAACTCTCAAAGGTCTCGTACAAGCCCTTTTCGTATCGTTAATCATATATAAACATATGAAAAGTAGTATGGAAATAAACCTTTTCATACGAATATCATAAAACGTCTTTTGATATAAAATCATTGAAATGGTTTGTCGCAACATATGCCATCCTTAGACTCAAGAAATACTTGGGACACGACCCATACAATACTAACATAGAAAAGTACTTAGTCTATTACAATACTTTGAAATAAAAGACATATATATGTCCTCGAGTCAGTTGAGGACATACTTCAACATTTCTTGAATGACTCTACAATCCATGCTTTCCTTCACGATCCTTCTCACCTTTCACCTACACCTTTAGAGATAACAAAAAGTATGGAACTAGTACAAACTCTTGTACTAAGCAAGACATCATGGATAAAATCATGTAAAAGAGACATTTTGTTAGAAACATGCTCTTTTTTATTAAAACATCATATCATAATCATAAAAATAACATTTAACACCTTAGAAACACATCAAAAAATCTTTAAGAAATTTAGTGCATTTTAAAGGAAAATCTTATAGTAACCTACTTTGCTGTACAATGAACTCCTTCACTATTACAGTGTAGTTCCTTAATGTCACCTTAGATAGCTTGTAGCGTATATTCCCCTCACCAAAAGCTATCCAGATACTCACTTAAGTAAGAAAAAGACAGACCGCCTATACAACCTCTCTAGGCACGCCAAAATGATCTTTAAGACCATATATAATAAGATATACACAATTACATCAAACATATGGACATGAGATCCTCCTACCTAGGGTGATTCTAAGTCTCACTTAAGTGAGTTGTGAAGCGACCACCCATACAATCCCTTCACACACGCTTAAGAGATCCTATAGTCTACCTAAGATAGAATAATTCTCACTTAATACATCAACACATAGATATGACACTCTCCATCCAAAGGCTATCAAAAGACTTACTTAAGTAAATCAAGAAGATAACTTCCATGATTGACCTCTTCAAGATTACCTAAATAATCCTTAATACTACCTAAGGCTTTGATCAAGTCCACATTATCAACCATCTACCCTAACTAGAGTCATTCTTTATCTAGGTAAGATGTGAAGTGAACATCTCTATGCCTCGTTCACACCTTAACTAGACAAACCTTAACTACTCTAGATAAGTACTTATTCATTTAACATGCTTTCTTAACTTTAAGTCATTACATTCAATATTTTATTTAAGACTCATTCATCACATAAGAGACATTCAAGCAATGGTTTTGGACAAGACATTGGAACTCGAACTAACACCTTCGAACCCTATTGTTCAATGTCTAGATAGCGTCCCATACCACCACCTAAACCTCATAAAACTTCTCTAATGCTAGTAGGTATCCCATATGATTCGAATAGGCAATAACCGACATAGACCATGATAGAAAGATATGGATTCAGGACTTCTAACCTAGTCTGATGAGGGTGTTCTACTTGCCACGGGTAGAGCTAGGACACATCCCATTTTGGCACATGGTTAGGGAATATGAAGGGCTTTTATGCACTCTAGTATCATTCTCAAGTACATCTACATTGTACTCTAGTCTCCTTCTAAAGTAGAGTTACTTCTTATGACATAATCACTCGCTGCTAACCTTTGTTCTCATAGAGTAATTGACATTAAAGGTTTATACAAAGGGGTTCCATATCTAGTTCATAACCCTATCACATTCATCCTACCAAAGAGGTCCACCAATTCCACCTTTCAATGGAGACTAAGATAGCTCATTATGACTTTCCTAAGGATGATATGATACCGTTCCAGCCAATCAACCTTAAGTCCATCATCCTTTACATGAAGGATACCATTACGACTCTTCGACTTCAAATTCACAACTTAACATTTTCCATGTATATGACCTTCTTAATATCATTTAAGGTATCACATATCTTTCATTCATATATGAAAAAGGTGCACTATGCCTACCTAGTCAATACATTTTGTATTCACATATCATTCATTCATGTATCAAGTAAGGGACACAAGTCTACCAAAAGAAGGCACAACATACTTTACTTTATGACATATAACATATCATTCTTTGAAGCACTTAGGAATGACCCTTATCATCTTTATGTCATCCTATACATTACAATATCATCATCAATATAACCATCACAACTCATATAGTCAAGTAAGAACAATCATGCATCAACATCTAAGACTACACATATAAGAGCATAGTCATAGTCTAACATGATCTCCTAATATACATAGAAATAGCACATACTTTCACATGACTTCACAAGTAGATAATGTAAGACCCCCCAAAATGATTTATGTTGTATAGAGCCTCACTTCTTCCTATAATCTTGTTAACATGTTAATACAATGCTTTAAGTCTGTTTAGGTAATTTGAATGTTAAACGTCAAGGGACAACTAAGACGTTCGATGACTAAGTCCCTATGTGCCTATACATGTTTATATGTGTTTATGTGTGTTTCATGAGATAATGTGGTCCTTATATGAGTTATTATAGTGTTTAGGCAGTGTGCAAGTTTCGTGAAGTTTGGAGGTGAAACATCTAATAACGTCCATGACGTTTGAAAAGTTTATCTTGAAACGATCATATATCTTAGAATATAAAGAACTACGTGAGCCATTAGCTATGGAATTGACGTAATGGGAATCATCTTTCCAACGCCACCAATTTCGCATCAATCTAGTATTTGAGTAAAAAGTTATGACCATTTTAGTGAATAGTATAGTGCAGTTCCGTTTTGGCCGCGGGAAAATAGTAATTAAGGTAATTTTCCTCTCCTTTTCCACTAGGAAAACCTAAATAAAACGGATTTCACAAGTCCTATAAAGCCCTAAATAGTCCTAATTCCATCATTAAATTCATCATTCTCTTCTCTATCAAACCCTTGGACAAAACCTCAAGAAAAAAAATCAAAATAGAAGACTCCATTCAAGAAAATCAAGATTTGTCAAGATTCTTTAAATAAGGGTAAGATCTGTGCTAGGGTTGAAGTTCTTCATTGATTTATTGATGTAATGTGGTTTCACGGTACTTTTAATGTCTTTTCTTAAGTTTAGTGTGTGTCTAAAGCCTTTTTGCATTGATTTTTGATGTAGGTTTCTCTTTATTTGGACGAAATCTATCTAAAGGAGAACGCGAAGGATTTGAGCAGTAATTGCAGAAGTGACCACCTACGGAGTCCACGACGGTCCGTAGGTGACACCGTTGTGAGAAGAAAATGGCTGCTGAAGGAAGTTGGGGAAGTCTGACCAAGCGTGGGACTACGGAAGCTATGATGGAGCGTCATAGCCATGACGATCCGTCCTGCATATTTGTCGTGGTTGTCAGAGAGTAGTTCCAGTACCCAATTTCAAGAAGTTCTAAGTGTTGTGGAACGGAACCCCTCGATGGACGGTCGTGCTTGCAACGGTCCGTCATATCTGTCCGTCGAGGGTAATAGAAAGTTGATGAAGAAATCAACAAAGAATTATTCCAAGTGTAGAGTGATAGAGTCCACGATGCTCCGTCTTGTCTATGACGGTCCGTCGCAGGGATCATTGATTCTGACGCGTTTTGGACATATTTGCCTTAAATCGAGTCCTTCTTTTATTAGGTTTTATTTTATTATAAATAGTTCAAAAAACCTCATTTTTGGGGTTGGACTTTTGGATATTTTTTAGTTATCTTGTTTAAATATTGAACTCTTGATTTTTGTAATTGATCATACTTTTCCGGAATCAACTGTTGGTGTTTTTGTGAATTATTCAAGTGAATTTTTGGATTTTCTTCATTCTCATAAAAGTAAGTGCATGAATTCTTATATTATCAATATGAATTGTGTGAGTTTTAGCATGGATAACTAAACTCCACAACTAGGGTTGTTGGAACCATGGGTAAATAACAACGTAAAATCTAGCTAAAATAACAATTCTAGAATAGTGTCTTGCATGTATTGCTAACTCTTTCGCTTAGAAGTCTTTTTAACGGATGACCAACGTTAGATTTCGCCTTATTGCTACTTGCCGGACCAAGTAGGTCGATAATAGGAAAAGAATTATAAACATAGATTTAGTGTATACTATCTAATATGCTAGTGTCAGTTGGTACAAAGTTACACCTTAGTCATGTATCAAATATAATGCTTAATATGAGGTAAAAATAAGATTTAGTGAAGCAACACACGTAGCCGGACCAAGGTGTAGAGTGAAATTCTCCAGATGCCGGACCAAGGATTTAGAAATACTTAATTTATCACTTTGCATGCAAGATACTAGGAAAGGATTGTTATAGCTAGAATTACTGAGTTAGGAGCCTGTGGGGAACACTTATGCCTTAGTTACTCTCATTTCTGGATTAAACTCCAATACTTGAACCTGTCACTTGCTTTACTTTAATTTAGCTAATTGCTTTTATTAACCAAAACCCCCTTGTGATTTGTTTTCGGGGATAATTTAATTAATAGAAGTAATAATAGAATAAAGTTAGTCTGAACCGTTTCCAGGTGGGAACGATCCCAACCTCACTAGTTGGGTTCTTTACTTGATGCGACCGCTTTTACTTATTTTTGAGAAGTAGATTTGAGCGTATCAAATTTTGGCATCGTTGCTGGGGAAACTCAAGTCCAAATGGATTGGCCATTAGTTTATCACCAAACTATTCCCTAACTGAGTGGTTGAGTTGGAAAACAAGGATGGTATGCGGTTTCAGGCGAACGGACAACGAATAAAAATCTATCTGGGGCATATTGAAACGGTGAATGAAGTGATCGAGGCATACCATCTTGATGAAGTCTGAGTAATCAAGTGTCCTCCTTAAAGGTTGTTCTTTACTTACCATGGCCTTTGTGTTTAAGGTCATAAAGTGATTAAGCTTACCCCAAGTGGGGGATAATGTGCCTAGATGGTGAGATTTAAGTGCCCTGGATGCTCCTATGTTCAGTTCCATTGATCTTCTTTAATTTGAGAATCACTTTTAGGTGATATTGATGAAGGGTGTGATTAAGTTGATATCCCAATAGTGGTGATGTGCGTAGCTATTGAAGTACATGAGCTAAGTTCTCCTAAGGTGGAGTTAAGTTGCCCTTAAATGAGTTTACCTTAATTGGGGGATGGTGATGTGTGTAGTAAGGTGGTAGATATATCTATCTTATCCTTCTATTCTTACATGAACTTGAAACCAAAGAGTTTCTAGTAGCTTGTTCATGATATAAGTCTTGCATAAAAGTATGAGTTGCATGTTCTCCATATGTTATGTATGTCTTGAGTGACACTCTGTTAAGCATGTTTTGAAGATTCTAAATTACATGAAAAACAATTTTTGTTCAAATTCATGTTTCCTCATGTTGATTGTGCGTCTTGATATGTTAGTTGTGCATTTGACTTCATGAGATAAGGTAAGAAGCATTATAGATGACCCTCTTAAGGTGTGGTTGTATATGTGGTCAATAATAAATTAAATTCCTTAAAATTAAAAATGATAAGTCTCTTGAAAATTATGTGATTTTTATGGCTTGGGAAGTATAATTATAGGCTCATTCTTGAGGAGTGAAGGTATGTTTAGCCAATGTCATTATGTGTGACTATAAATTATTGTAAGAATTTCCCTAATTGATGCATGTTTATAAAAGCTAGTGTAAAGCTAGTGTAATGCTAGAAATTGAAAATATGTGAAATGACTTTCTATTGTTTTAATGTGCGTGGTGTGATTTGCCATTTAGACTCCACTAGGAAGGGAATATGAGCATTATTTTGTTAAAAAGTTGAGAAATTCTCATTTTCAACTAATTGACCTTTGTGCATTGCTTGTGTATGTAGTCATGAGACATGTAAGTGTGGTGAGGATAAGTACAATCCTCCTTAAACCTAACTAATAATGGTATGGTTGATTGTTTCCTTCATGGAATTGCGTTTAAATGATAAGGATTCCTATTGATCTACTTGACTCTCGTCTATGTGTATTGAAGAATGAGTGCTTATTTGCTTCTTGAGTGATGCTGATGTAAGACCATGAAGATTACCTAGGTTAACTAGATCCTAACATGTTTCTATTGATGTTAAAGGTCCTAAATATGTCTAATATATGGTATATAGGCAGTAGCTAAAGTTTTAGGGTGTTGGAAGTCAAACGTCAAGGGACGACTAAGACGTTTGACGACTAAGTCACCTAAATGTCTAAAATGTGGTTATATGTGTTTATGTGTGTTTCATGATTTTTAAGGTTTTTAATTAAGTTAATATAGCATTTATAGGCATTGGTTAAAGTTTCGTGAAGTTTGTAGGTCAAACGACCAAGAACATCGATGGTCTTCAAATGATATACCTTGAGTCGACCTTGTACGTCTAGGCGAGTTTCGTCAAGTTTTGTGTGTTCGTTTTGAATGAAATTCATGTGAGACGTGTTAGAATTATATAGAATCATATTTAGGTTGGAAACGTCCGAGAAATTAACCCGAAAGACCATCGAAGGGTCCTTCAGGAAGGACCCAAAATTGTTGGCATGGCAGTCCCAGGCAGACCCCAAAAGACAGAGCAGTCGACGACTCGTAGTCCTGTTGACACCCCGTCAAAGGGTTTCAGCGATGGGGAATTAACTATGGGAGGGAAAGTATCTTGTACAACCACTTTAGCCAACAACAGAGGGTTGTGACGCCCCGTCAAGGGCAGGCGTCGCACACACCTGTGTTCCTGCGCAAGCTGCTGCCAAGTTAGGGGTGAATCGGTAAATTCACCCAACATCTAAATTAAGTCATGGAAGTTTGTTTAAGGGTTATTTGGGTATTTTACTTAAGAATATAAAGGGTAATCACATGGAAGACTTCATTCTTCAAAATCATAAACCCAAAACTCTTAGAAAATATCACAAAACCTCCATTGAAGTCCAATTTGAAGAGTCAGCTTGGTGAGGGGTTTCCGTGTCCAAATACCACATCAAAGTGAAGAATTATCAACCTTTATGTATGGCTTTTGATCCTTGAAACTCATTTCATCAAGGATCCAATTCTCAGCATGTTTTTCAAAGTTTTCTAATGTGAATTGTCCAATTTCATGATTCTACCATGTGTTCTTGCATAAATGAATTATAAACATTGAATTATGATATAATTGATATTGTATTAATTATTTAAATCTAAATTACCTATGATCCCATGAATTTGGATTAACCCTAGTTTTTGACTATAATGTGGGTTACTTGATATTTAGCTAATATTGATGAATTAATATGTATTTTCTTATGGGCTTTCTAATGATATAAGAATTGTATTCAATTTTTAAGTAATTGATCCTAGATTTTTAAACCTATATTGAATTTATAGAGATTTAATTGGATTTTATGATTATTGCTTGAATTGTTGGTTATGGCCTTGGGTAAGGGCCTTGTGATGTTGAATTGGATGATTTGGAATTGAATTGAAATGTTGAAGAGGGGATGAAGGTATGATGCCCAATTTTGTTTAATTTGATATTATTTATACTTCTATTCTATTGTGATTTGTATGGTCCACTTATGGTGGCGGTGTTATTTGTTTTACTTGAAATTGATGTGGCCTTGTCGGCGTTACTTTATGCAATATTATGAGCATGTACTTATTGGATATTACTTGAAATTATGGGTCTATTATGTAGTTTATTTGATTATATGTGATCATATCTACCTATATGTGAAAGTATGTGTTATACTATTGATCTATTTAGTTAATAATGTTATGTTATGGATATGTGTTAAGTGTGTAGTCTTAGTTGATACATGGTTGATCCTAAATAGGCTAGATGAGTCTAAAACGGTTAGGTTCATAATGTTAAGGTAATTAATAGGATGACTAAATAAGGTAAAGGGTCATTCCTAAGAGTCTAATGGAAGATAGGCAATTTGCGTTAAATAGAAGTATGTTGTTCTTGTTTAGGTAGACTTGGGTCCCTTACTTGATGGTTATGTGAATATGTGATGTCTTGAATTAGGAACCTAAATGGTCTAAGTCTTTAATAAATGATATATGTGAGACCTTGCATGATGATACGAAGGTCATTTATGTGGAACCTTGACTTAAGGGTAAGGTTAAGATTGTCGAAGCGTAAGCCGTAATGGTATCCTTCAAAGTAAAGGAATGATGGACTTAAGGTTAGTTGGATGGAACGACATCATATTAATCCTTAGTATGGTCATCATGAGGTTCTTTTCGCCATTGTGAGGTAGCCGTAATGGACATTCCTTGGTAGGGTAAATGTGATTAGGTTATTAACTTATTATGGAACCCTTTTATGTGAACCTAATGTATGAATTACTCTATGAATGAAGGCTAGCACCGAGTTATTATGGTAAGGAAAATTAGTTCTAGTTAAGTATGAGAGTAGAATACAAAATATGCCCTTCATATTCCTTAACGATGTGCCTAAATGGGATGTGTTTAAGTTCTACCACTAGCAAGTAGAACAACCTCATCGGAGTAGGATATAACTCCGGATCTGCTATCATGGTCTATGTCGGTTATTTCCTATTCTCATAATATGGAGTACCTATTAGAATTTGAGATGTTTATGGAGTTTAGGTGGTGGTATGAGACGCTATCGAGACATTGCACAACAAACTTTGAAGGTGTTATGTGAAGTTCCCAGGTCTTGTCTAAGACCATTATTTGAATGTTCTTTATGTGATGTATGAGTCTTAATGAAATAATGAACTAAAGAATTATGTTAAGGTTTATGTAAATAAATGAGTACCTAATCTTAAGTGACTTAAGGATTCCTTAGCTAAAGTGCGGACAGGGGCATATGGGATGATCTCTTCATGTCTTATCTTTGGAAGTCTTGAGGATGACTTTTCTTAGGGAAGTTGATTGACTTTGTGGACTTGATCTAAGCCTTAGGTAGTCTTAAGGATTATTTAGGTATTCTCAAAGAGGTCATTATGGATGTTATCTTCTTGATTTACTTAAGTAGGTCTTTTGATAGCCTTTGTGAAGAGAATATCATATCATCTATGTGTTGTTGACGTAGTAAGAATGACTCTATCTTAGGGAGTCTATAGGATCTCTTAAGTGTGTGTGTGTGAGGAATTCTATGCGCGGTCACTTCACAACTCACTTAAGTTAGACTTAGAGTTCACCTTTTGTATAAGAATCTTATCTTGATGTTTATGATTGCTTTGTAAGTATGTATATGACTCATTATAGGTAATCTTAAAGGTCGTTTAGGCTCATCTAGAGAGGGTGTATCGGTGGTCTCTGTTTGTGTGACTTAAGTGAATCTTAGGATGAACTTAAGTGAGGAAATTACATGCTAGAAGTATCTTATGTGTTTCTAAATTAATTAATGATGTTATTATGATTAAAATATGATTTTTAAATGAAAAGATGCATATTTCCAATAAAGTTCGTTTTCATGATTTTTATTCATAAGCCATACTTAGTACATGTGGTTGTACTAACTCTATGCTTTTATCTATCTATATAGTTCTTGGTAGGTGAGGAGCTTTGAGAAGTGAAGACTTGGACTTGGAAGATTGTTCAAGAGAAGTTGAAGTATGTCCTCACTTGACTCGAGGGAATATATGTCTTTTATGTTTCTTATTGAAGTATTGTATAGACTAAGTGTTTCTATATTTGTATTTTGAAGTATGGGCCATGTCCCAAGTGTTCTTGTGTCTTAAGATGATGAGATTGAGACTTAGTATTTCATATTACTTTTATATGAAGAGATTTGAAGACTATATTTTGTTTTGTGAAAAGCTTTATTTCCGCACTACTTATCACTATGTAAATGATATGAATGATATGAAAGAGGCTTGTCTTAGAACTCCAAGAGTTTGACGACGCCGTTTATAATCCAACATTGTACCCTAGCTTTTAGGGTATGGCTTTGGGATGTGTTAGTTGAACGTGCGTATGTGTGACTTAAAGGTTGTTTAATAATGAGCTCTAAATTAAAGGAAATGTAAATACCATGTTATGATTAGGTGAAGGATGTTAGTCCTATTAACATGACAACAACCTATGTGTTTATGAATTTAGAAAGTGAGTGAATTAAGGTTTTGCTTGCTTGTTTTGCATTGAGTGCGAAATTGTTTTAAGTTGGTGTTCCCATTAATTTTTGTGCAATGATATATGTGTCATAATTTTATGAATGCTGTAAGTTTCTCTATTATTCATTTGAGTCCTTGAAGTGTCTGAAAATTCGTAAGTATCATTCGAGAACGAATCTTTCCAAGTGGAGGATATTGTAAGGACCCTCAAAATAAAATAAGGTTCGTAGACCCTCACACGTGCCAAAAGATATTAATATATGTTAATTAAGTGTTTTACAGTATGCATGATTAATTTGAAATCATTTGGAGGTAAAACGTCCGAGAATATCCAATGACGTTTGAATGTTAGCCTTGAGATGTGCATATGTGCCTTTACATGTTTTACGTGTTCGTTTTTGTTGAAAGTTATATGGAAGATCCGCTTTACGTTTTAAATGTCCAAGAACGACTACTTAAGGGCCCTATAAAAGGCTCTCAAGGAGGATCCCAAACACTGCCTACACATTACTTTGGCAGTGTCCACTTACGTCAAAGGAAACATGCCCACTCAATCAAACTATGCCTCATAGATGGGGGTAGAAGCACCATACTTAGAATGGGGAAATTTAAATCCAAATTTTAATCCTCATATCCGAACGACGTTTACTAGTATGCCCCATCAATGGGTCTATTGGGCGTCGATGTAGCGTGCAATTACTGGCAGGCGCACTCTTTCATAAAGGGGTGAATTTGCTAAACTGACCCAATATGGTTAATTTATGTGTTTTTGGGTGTATTTAGTTTTTTTTATTAAGATAAAAACCCCATACACTATTCATTATTCAAAGTTAGACCTCCCTCTCAAAAGAAACCTCCATTGGAGATGAATCTCAAGAACATCATGTAGATGGGATTTCCATGGATTCTTAATCAAGTTTTCGTGGCTCCTTTGAGTATAACTGATACGCTCAAACTTACTTCTCAAATAATAAGTAAAGCGGCCGTGTCAAGTAAATAACCCAACAAGTGACGAAGGGATCGTTCCCACGAGGAAAATAGTCTAGACTTAACTTCAACCTGTTATTACTATTGTTTGGTCAATCACTTCCTTGGAAAGTAAAAACAATAAAAGGGGGGTTTGTAGTTCTAAATGAATGAAAATAACTAACACAATTGAAAGAGACACTTAAAAGCTTTGAATGTTTGATTTTAATCAATTAATCAAAGTAACTAGGGTTTACGTGTTCCCCACAGGTTCATAACTTGATAATTCTAACTATAACAATTCTTTTCTAATATCTTGCATGGAAAGTGATAAGTTATGTATTTCTAAATCCTTGGTCCGGCATCTAGAAATTCTCACTCCGCACCTTGGTCCGGCTACATGTGTTGCTATCCTAAACCTTATCTTTACCACATATTAAGCATCGTATTCGATATTTGACAAAGTTATTACCTCGTACGAATCAATACTAGCCTATTAGATAGTATACACTAAATCTATGTTGATAATTCTTTTCCTATATTCTACCTCCTTGGTCCGGCAAGTAGCATTAAGGCGAATTCTAACGTTGTCCATCCGTTAAAAAGACTTCTAAGCGAATGAATTATTAATACATGCAACACCATTCTAGAATTGTTATTTTAGTTAGGTTTTACCTCATTATTTGCCTATGGTTCACACAACCCTAGTTATGGAGTTTAGTTACCCATAGTCATAATCACAATATTTAAATATATGATATAAGAATTCATGTACTTACTTCAATGAGACAAAGTAAAATCCGAAAGTTTGCTTGATTAATCACCAATAATCACTTGCAAGAATCTCAAAGTAATCAATAATCTCACAAAAAGTCTAAGGATTCTCAAAAGTCTAACAATACAGTGTCTACTAATATGATGTCTAATAATACGGAGTCTATAAATACAGAGTCTAACCCAAAAAATGAGGTTTTTCGAACTATTTATAGATAATAAAAACCTAATTAAACAAGAACTGTAATTGCTGGAAATCTGCCAAAATGTGGCTGGGTCGACGGACCTCGCGATGGATCGTCGTGGTCACGACGGACCGTCATGGACTCCGTCGTCCCATACTTATGAAATTTCTTCTGCTGCTCTTCTTCATTACCCTCGACGACAAGTATGACGGACGTCATAGGCACAATGGTCCGTCGAGGGTCTTCGTTCCAAAACACTTCAACTCTTGGAATATGGGTACTGAGATTACTTCTATGAACTTCATGACGAACCTGCAGAACGGACCGTCATAGACACGACAGACCGCCACAAGCTTCGTAACCCCACACTTGGTAAGACTTCCCCATCTTCCTTCAGCAGCTGCACTACGCTGCCACCTACGGACTGTCACAAGCTCCGTAGGTGGTCTCTTCTTCATTTCTTCGCTCAAGATCTCCGCATTCATCTTTGGACAGATTTCCTGCAAAATAAAGAGAAACTTATATAAACATTAGCACAAAAAAGATTTTGGACACACTAAACTTAAAGAAAAAGTATTAATAATACCATGAAACCACGGTATATCAACACCCTCAAATTAAATTCGTTGTTTGTCCTCAAGCGACACACTATGACTCAATACAAAATCTTTGTACAATAGTATCCATGTTTTATCCTTTGCAATCGTTGGCTATCAATCCCGATTAATCTCATCAAATTTATGCATGCTATCACTATTAGGCTTGAATTATGTGGGATCAGAACATGACACATACTCACCATGCACTAACACCTATCCTCTTCAATTTCTCACCGAGGTGCTAACGATTCCGGCATCGCAACTAGTGTCCTCACTTAAAAAAAATCCTCATATTTCACACAATTATTTTTGTTCGAGTATAAGGATTACTTTTCAACACTCTCTCTCAGAACAAAGTCACACTCATTCATACCTATTGCCATAAGCTTGCCCTTGTTTTCACTGACTTAAGTTCGCTATACAACCCTTACGATCACGATAGGACTTTTTTTAGCTAGTAACATAGGCTCAGGGTCAGGTAGGGTATATTTAGGCATAATTTAGTGAATTTTTTCCCTCCTTGACATATCGGCTAAGCCTTCCACTTTCTATCATTTTATCTCGCTCAGTTTCTCATATTCATTCACCTTGCTATTTTCTCTTCTTTCTTCATTTGTGTAAGTGACTCTCTTCTTTTCTTGCTTGTATTTCTTGTATATTTTTCTTGTTCTTTACTTTTCTTTCACTAATTCTGAGTCACTTTACTTTTGTTCTTTCTCTCTCTTTGGTTCTTTCAACCCCACTTTCCAGAGCATTCCTCATAATAGCCACCCTCAACTCATGGCTTTGCCATGAGTCAAGGTACACAATACCCAAAGTTCGGTCAGGGCCATAACGAAGGTTGTTTACTGCATTAGCCACCCTCAACTAATGCTTTTGGCATAAGCTGAGGTGCTCATGTCCAAGGAGGGACCAGGGCCAACATATTGTTCCCATAAAAGATCATTTGGGGTGAAAAAGAAAGGTCTAATTTAAGCTCAGGTCATTTGGATCAAAGAAGGATAAATTTCATTTGGTTTCTTTTATTTAGGCTAGAAATGGGAATTATTGAATAAGGGCCTATGATCCTTTCCTAATTGTCTATTACAACATACTTTTAGCAGGACTAACCAGGCAAGTTGTAGCTCAGTACCAATAGTGGACTATTCAAATCTTCCTCACACTCACTTGACATCTCATCACTATACCAGATTATCATACACCTAGTTCGAATTTAAGACTTAGGGTAATGCAATGGTGTACCTCTATGTCATGCTTAGAGTTACACAATTATCAGTTACTATGCCTAGTCATGCATCATTTTCTAATTTATCACGATATCATTTAGCCATCATGCTCTAGAATAAAACTATGTGCAAAAGATATAGACATGCGGTTCAACAGAAAAAGTAATCAGTCTTTTGGGGAAAAAGAAAACAGGCAAGAAAACCCCAAAAGAGGATAGTGAATTGGGCTACTGAGACTTCACCCTATCACTCACTTTCCATTTACCCCGCCCCCAACAAAAAAACATGCAATTGTCCCAATGCATAAAAAATTTAAGTACTAGAGTGGTAGGTGAAGCAAACCTGTGGTGCAAAGCGCCGTCGATCAGCAAGCTAGTGGGTCCGGTTCCCCTGAACCCACGTCCTCTACAATCTGGACACCCTCAATGGTGTCCTCAGCAACAACCGTACCATCAGTAGTGCCTCCTACTATCTCCACAGTTCGGGAGCTAGACGCCCCAGCCGCTAACGCTGATGCTCTCATCTGGAGTGCCTCCTCCTCAGCAAGTGAAACTCTCCTCGCAGCCTCCATCTCTCGGCGCTCCTTCTTCCGTGCTCGCGCCTCGTCCTCTACTCGACCTCTACGCCTCTTGTCATGATCTCGAGGCGTAGGTGGTGGAATCTCTTAAGTGGCAAATAGGGCCGTCAACACTGTGTCTTCAGCAGGCTCGACAGAATGGGCCTAATACTCCGGCACCCTAGCCTCTAAGATCGTGTCAATATATGCGCGAAGGCTGTCGATCGCAGCCTGAAGAGTTGACATCCATTGGAGGGGCTGGACGGGCTAGCACCCTCAATTCAAAGGCGTCCAAGCGCTGGTGAACCTCATGGATCTTCCGCTCTCTAAACTGGACCATTTTCCGCTCTAGGCGCTCTTCTGACTCAGTAATAGACTGCATCCACGGCTGGATATGATGCAGAAGTGTAGCCCTTTGCGCCTCTAATTTTTGAACCCTAGCAAGCGGGACCAGCGCCGGTAGAGGGGTTGTGCGGGAGGAACTCGGGGCAGTGCTACTACCCGGGATAGAATCAACCGGGGTAGTGTCGGTGGACGCCACTTGTGTAGCTGTGCGGGCCTGGGCTACCGTATCAGGAAGATCATCAGCATGTGGGGGCAGCTCTGGACAGGGCCCTCTACGTGGAGCCAACTCATTTGCCTCGTCTCTGATGAGGCCGACGTCAACAGTGCCCTGCAGAGTCTTGAGCATATCTACGTGCCATATAGGCACCCTGTGGACCTGCAGAGAGAAAAGATCATTAACGGGAAAGGGTAAGTAGTAGTGACCTTGAAAGCCCTCTCGTGCATGACTGCCTGTAGAAGCAAGGCGAAATCCACCTCGAACCCAGCAATCATCGCCGCCATCAACATTGCTCAATCCCATGTAACGATATTATCAGCAGGTGTGTGGGAAAGGCAGTGGCGGACAATCAGCCACAAGAATTTTGCCGTGAAGTGAGGTTGGCCTTCCTGATGGCCCCTTTTGGCTCAGTCACCCAGTCGGCACCCTCTCCATCACCGGACAGGTGCAGAGCCATCCACCTCTTGGTGGTCTCTCTCACCGATGGCTCGCGCAAGAACTGACGATCTTTAACAATCTGCCAGCGGTAGTCAAACTCGGCAGTGAGAGGGTCCGAGGAGCATCAACACCCTCGTCGTATAGAAACCGGCGGATGGAAGGCAGGGAAATGTCAACCTGCACGCCCCGTACTCGGACCTGCTCCAGTGGGGCCTGTTTGGCAGGGCAGCCCGTCTATCTATCTGTGATCGGAGAGTCGCTACGTAGGATGCGTTGAACTCTCGAACAATATCTGTAACAGCCCAACGGACGTGCTGTCCACTCCAAGTGATGCCTGGTGAAGAGATTGTAAATCTCAGGCATCGTCGAGAGATTCCCTGTAAGGACACGCCGCTCCAAGGTGAGTGTTCGAGTCATCACTCCTTTATCAGTCAGGAACTTGGCGTTGGAGTAGAATTGAAATTGCATGTCGACACACCACCGGTTGGGCTGGTCAGTGGATGGGGTGGGGGCCTGAGTTGGTGAATCTGATGTGGATTCTGAACTGTCAGCCTCATCAGACGAGGCCGACGCTGCAGCGGTTGCGGGTGCGGTAACCTCAGCAGAGCCGGAGGCTTCCTCCGACCAGGATACTTCTAAGGAGCCAAACACTCCTTCTTCATTTGTGGCTGACCCAGAGGGTGTGCCGGTCAGTGTGCGCTCCTCATCAGACTGGGAGGCAGTGACTACGCCGGACGCCACCTTTTTGGGTGTGGCTCTGGGAGCACGTGCAGCACGGGAAGGGGTGGAAGTACCTAGGGGCACATACTCTAGGTAACACTCATTATCAGAGCCAATGACCATGCGGGCAGACGGGGCGACAGACTTCGATCGTCCGCATGCATAGATTCGATCTTGCTTGGGTGCCATAGTAGATAGTACCTGTAAAGGATCAATATTAGTACGAGAAGTGGAAAACAAGACAAGCAAAACCAAACAAAAAAACATTAAAAAGTATGTCATTTCTATGGTCACAGTGACACACGACGGGCCTGGTGACGACTCGTCGTGACTATGACGGACCGTCATGGGGTCCATCGTGTCTTACTTAGACTATGTATATATGGAGAACCCTGAAGGAGACTCTCTAACCAATATGACGGTATGTACAGGATGGACCGTCACAAGTACGATGGTCCGTCGTAGGTGTCCGTCAGAGGACACTTAGAAAAAAAATGAGAGACCCTTAGGAGAGGGGTCTCTGACCGTCATTACGGTCATGCAGGACGGACCGTCGTGGCTATGACGGTCCGTCACATGTGTTTGTTGAAGGACACTTAGAAAAAGTGAGAGACCCTTAGAAGAGGGGTCTCTAACCGTCATAACGGCCATACAGGATGGGCCGTCTTGGGCACGACGGTCCGTCACATGTGTCCGTTGAAGGATACTTAGAAAAAGTGAGAGACCCTCAAAAAGAGGGTCTCTGACAAACACAACGGTTGTGCAAGGTGGACCGTCATGGGTATGACGGTCCGTCACATGTGACCGTTGAAGGACACTGGAAAAAAAATGGACAGTGGGGTGTTAGGGCTTTTGGAACGGACCCTATGACGGTCTTTTGTGGGTACGCCGGTCCATCATCGGGTCTCGTTTTGTAAATCAGTGACAGAACTGGGTACCCCATTCATCCCCTATGAACCCAAATCGAACTTGTAGTGTTATGGACCTACATTTGTCTAACCCAACTACCTAGGAAACTAGTAATGCGAAAGCACCTATGTCTAGGGTTGTAAACATGGCAATTTCGAACATTTTTAACCTAGGTTAGACATAATCTTATATAAAAGAAACGAACATATCACGAACAACTAAGATAATACTAATTAATAAACAAAAATTCAAGATAAATGAGTAGAAATTAGAGATACATACCTTAGAATTGGGGAAACCAAAAAGGACAAGTACTCGGTGACTAGGAAGACACCCACAGCAGCAACTCCGACTAGTAGATTATCACTTTTAGGGCTTTGGATAATTGTGGGGGGGGGGGGGGGCAATGATCGGTTGATAGAGGGAGAGATTGTGGAAGTTAAAAAGAGAGGGAAATGGGAGGAATAATGAAGGAATGGGGTGAAATGAGGGGTTGGGGAGTTTAAATGGTGAAATTTTATAATAAACTCCTACCGGGTAGGGTCGGGTACGCCTCATTAACCACGCGACGGTTCCCCAACGACGGTCCATCGTAGTTGTGACGACCCGTCGTTGGTTCCGTCATGTGTGTCCTTGTTTGAAAATAACAGAAAGATGTACCAGGTACCGGAGGCATACGACGGTCCGTCGCAGGCGCAACGGTCCGTCGATGTATTCGTTAGTGACTGCTGCAGAGTAATTTTCTGCAGAATTTCCTGGTGATGTGCCTGCAAATTTAAAAACCCATTAGTAGAAAAATGCTACCATTACTATAAAAACTATAAGTATTGGGTTGCCTCCCAACAAGCGCCTGATTTAATGTCGCGACACGACTGGGGACACTTGATTACTCAGACTTCATCAAGATGGTATGCCTCTATCACTTCATTCCCCGATGCTTTATGCCCAAAATAGAGTTTTATTCGATCTCTATTCATCTTAAACCGCACTCCCTCCTTGGATTTTAGCTCAACTGCCCCATGAGGGAATACTTGGGTAATCAAGTAAGGGCCAGTCCATTTGGACTTGAGCTTTCCCGGAAGACAAGGCCACCCAGAACTGTCTGCAAGCACCAAATCCCCAACCCTAAACTCTTGTTTTTTACTTTTTTGTTCATTCTCCTTCTTCATCTTTTCTTTGTGGGATATGGAGGATACCGAAGGGAGCTCACCACTCTGCCTCATAGTCCTACAAACGTTGAAGGTTGTTTCTTCATTGTTCAACCAATATTTCATCTGCCTTTTCTCCATATCAACTAATGCTCTACCTGTAGCAAGGAATGGACTCCCAAGAATAATAGGCACTTCAAAATCGACTTCGCAATAAAGAATAACAAAATCAGCCGGAAAGATGAATGACTCCACTTTTACTAGCACATCATGGAGTATCCTTATAGGCCTTTTCACTGTCCGATCAGCCATAAGTAGCCGCATCGCAGTGGGTTTTGGATCCCCCAAAACCAACTTCTTGTAAATTGAGAGGGGCGTGAGATTTATGCTTGCCCCCAGATCATATAATGCTTTCGCAAAATGAAATGACCCAACTGTACAAGGAATAGTGAACGCACTCGGATCTTCTTTCTTTTGTACGAGGGATCTTGTAGCAATAGCACTACAATGCTGCATTCTATCATCATTCTCAAAAGTGACCGATCGTTTCTTGGTGACCAGATCTTTCATAAATTTGGCATAACCGGGCATTTGTTCTAGAGCTTCTACCAAAGGGACATTGATAGAAAGCTGCTTCAACATTGTTATGAAACGCCGGTATTTACCATCCTCGGTCTTTTTCACTAATCTCAGAGGGAAAGCTGGTGGTGGACTAGGCATGAGAATTACCTTCATAGGTACTTCTGCATCTTTTCCATTACTTTCCTCTGCTTCACCACTACCCTTTACCACATTATCATTATCCTTTCTCACATTTTCCTCTGTAGACGGCATAGGTGGGTCAATGGTTTGCTTACCACCCCAAGTAGTGATTGCCATACAGTGCGCATCATTCTTTGGATTTTGGACAGTGTTGCTAGGAAGAGTGCCTGGTTGCCGTGTGTTCACTGTCGCAGATAATTGGGCCATTTGCAAGTCGATCTGTTTAATCGATATTGCATGTGTATCAACTTTTTGCCAATACTGGCTAAATGACACCTTAACTTTTTAATGTGTTCATCACTAACATCGAACCTCCTCATCATTTTGTGCAACATATCCTCAACTCGCGCCATACTATCTCCACCATCCCTAGGAGTAACTTTACAATTTTGAGGAGGGAAATAGGGCCCATTCCTATCATTTCTGTTACCGTAGTTACCCCTGTTGAAGTTGTTGTCGCGGTTGTAGTTTCCATCTAGGACATAATGACCCTCACGATTATAGTTACCATAGTTCCGACCTTGGTTCCCTTGAACTTGGCGCCAATTATCCTGATTTGAGCCTTGGGCGCTTGGTCGAAAACCCCCTGTCTGCTCATTTACTGCATAAGTGTCCTCCGCATAATAGCATTCATCATTAGGAGGTTGTGGTTTAGCGAAGTAGTTGACTGCATCAATCTTTTCTGCACCCCCAGTGACATATTTTAGTACAACCCAAGCTCAGTTCTCATCTGAGCCATTTCTTCACGAATCTCATCTGTGGCTGGGTTGTGAGTGGACTGCACTATGAAGATGTTTCTCCCTGTATCAGACATCCTTGTACTCCAAGCTTTATTATTCCGGGAGATTTTCTCTAATTTTTCGGCAATTTCAGCATAAGGACATTCCCCATAAGATCCACCTGCTATAGTGTCCAACACCGCTTTGTTATTATATCCTGTCCCCGATAGAAGTATTCCTTCAGTGACTCATCATCTATACGATGATTGGAACACTTCTCAAGAATGAGGTGAATCTATCCCAAGAACTACTAAGACTCTCCTCGTAGTGCCACAAAGTTATTCACTTGTCTTTGTTGTTTAGTTTCTTGGAGACCGGATAGAGCGTGCTAAGAAGACATCCCTAGTTGTTCCAAGTGAAGATTGAGTTGTATGGGAACTCAGTGAACCACATAGCAGCCTCTCCCTTCAGTGAGAGCGGAAAAACTCTTGAGACCTATTACATCTAAATCCAAATCAGGCCTCCCTACACAACTTTTACACACAACCCTTACCTTAGCTATATGGGCATGTGGATCCTCAGAGGGTAGCCCTGAAAACAAACCTCTGGCAGTAAGCATTTGCATCAGGCTACTAGTTACCACAAAGGTGTGGCCTGTAGGTAGAGGAGGCAAGACAAGTGGCCCATCCGAGTCTGCTATGTTATCATAGCCTCTGTAGTATGCCGGGGGCCGTGGAACCGGATTTTGTCCACTCTGTTGGAGTTCACCCAGAGCATCGGGTAACATCTGACCATGAACATCAACCGGAGCTGGGATGTTCAGGTCCTGATATCATCATTTATTCCCAAGTTTCGATTCATATTGCGTAGTGTACGCTCTAATTCGTGATCGTAGGGAAAGAAGGGTTCTCTTCCTCTTCGTGTATTTGGCATACAAGGAGGATATTTCTAAAAAAAATAAAAAACAATAAAACAAAGTAATATCAAGAAAATATCAACTAAACTATAGTAATAAGTTCAAGTTAATCAAAAAGCTATAATCCCCGGCAGCTGCGCCAAAATTTGATACGCTCAAACTTACTTCTCAAATCAGAAGTAAAACGGTCATGTCAAGTAAATAACCTAACTAGTGAGGTTGGGATCATTCCCACGAGGAAAATAGTCTAGACTTAACTTCAACATGTTATTACTATTGTTTGGTCATTGACTTCCATGGAAAGTAAAAACAATAAAAGGGGGGTTTCTATTTCTAAATGAATGAAAATAACTAACGCAATTGAAAGAGACACTTAAAAGCTTTGAATGTTGGATTTTAATCAATTAATCAAAGTAACTAGTATCTTGGATGCAAAGTGATAAGTTATGTATTTTTAAATCCTTGGTCCGACATCTAGAAAATCTCACTCCGGACCTTGGTCCGGCTACGTGTGTTGCTATCCTAACCCTTATCTTTACCTCATATTAAGCATCGTATTCGATATTTGACTAAGTTATTACCTCATACCAATCAATACTAGTCTATTAGATAGTATACACTAAATCTATGTTGATAATTCTTTTCCTATTATCTACCTCCTTGGTCCGGCAAGTAGCATTAAGGCGAGTTCTAATGTTGGCCATCCGTAAAAAAGACTTCTAAGCGAAAGAATTATTAATACATGCAAGACACCATTCTAGAATTGTTATTTTAGTTAGGTTTTACCTCATTATTTGCCTATGGTTCACACAACCCTAGTTATGGAGTTTAGTTACCCATAGTCATAATCACAATATTAAAATATATGATATAAGAATTCATGTACTTAATTCAATGAGAAAGAGTAAAATCCAAAAGTTTGCTTGATTAATCACCAATAATTACTTGCAAGAATCTCAAAGTAATCAATAATCTCACAAAAAGTCTAAGGATTCACAAAAGTCTAACAATACAGTGTATACTAATATGATGTCTAATAATACGGAGTCTTTTAATACAGAGTCTAACCCCAAAAATGAGGTTTTTCGCTCTATTTATAGATAATAAAAACCTAATTAAACAAGGACTCTATTTGCTGGAAATCTGGCAAACCGCGGCTGGGTCGACGGACCTTGCGACGGATCGTCGTGGTCATGACGGACCGTCATGGACTCCGTCGTCCCATACTTATGTAATTTCTTCTGCTGCTCTTCTTCATTACCCTCGACGGCAAGTATGATGGACAATCATAGGCACAACTGTCCGTCGAGGGTCTTCATTCCAAAACACTTCAAATCTTGGAATATGGGTACTGGGATTACTTCTCTGAACTTCATAACGAACCTGCAGAACGGACCGTCATAGACACGGCGGACCGTCACAAGCTTCGTAACCCCACACTTTGTAAGACTTCCCCATCTTCCTTCAGCAGCTGCACTACGCTACCACCTACGAACCGTCACAAGCACGACGGACTGTCACAAGCTCCGTAGGTGGTCTGTTCTGCATTTCTTCGCTCAAAATCTCCGCATTCAACTTTGGACAGATTTCCTGCAAAATAAAGAGAAACTTATATAAACATTAGCATAAAAAGGCTTTTGGACACACTAAACTTAAGGAAAAAGTATTATTAATACCGTGAAACCATGGTATATCAATAACGTATAGTTATCCTTCATATTTAGATAACCTTCCATCTAAAGAGCTCTTTCCAATATTTTCAATTAGAAATCAAGATAAAATTGCCTATGTTTCAATCTAGTCATGGGTTCCATATGAAGACGATTTTGAAAGCATGCTTATGTCAAACATGTTGAATTCAATCAAAATTTCATGATGGACCCATGATCCCTCCCAAATCTTTATTTAGCGTATGTTATGGTTAATGTGATTTGATGGTAGAATGGTTGTAATTAAATTCAATGATGATAAATTGTTTGTTACCTACAACTTATTATGTATATTAGTTGTGAATTATGTGAAATTAATCATGTCTCGACCCTGGAGTACCCCCTAGAAGTAACATGGCATACTTTACTCTTGGAGGTCTTATACAAGCCATAGTTATCATTCGTCACATAGTGATACGTAAATTAGCCAAAAATTTAAAACTTTTCATAGTACATCATATGCTAGAAACTTCCCATCATATATATAAATAGCATAATTACATATTTAGACTCTAGTCTCTTTTTTCCATCCTAGACTCAACATCACAAGAGTACATTAGGGAGACGACCCTTACAACATAATACATAAGTACAATAATACTACACTTTACAGTAAACGATAATGCAGGAGATCCTTGTACTTAAGGATTCCTTCCCTTGAGATTGGGAATCACATAACAAGCTCCTCAATCATAAATACATCCTTTCAAGCGTCCATAACCTACACTTTCTGTAAAAAGTATAGAATAATTGAGTTATTACAAGAATACACTAAGTATGGCATCCATGAAAAAACATGCATTTAAAAATGACATTTTCTTGAAATCATACTTCATGCTTTTTTGAGAAAATCTTTATAAAAACTTTATACAATAGCATTTATATCATTCACATACTTCATATAGACATATTCAAAGGTCAAACTTCATATAAAATCACACATAGAATAACACCACATTTGGGCTTAATTTACATTGACTAGTCCAATTTTACAATGAACATCTTCTCTTCAACTCCTAAACCTCCCAAGTAACCTTCTAGGGATACTTGGTGGAATACATCACCTTAGAGACACAAGGAAACCATGCATAATCCCTTTACAAGACAATGCATACCATCATAGAAGTATAATACATCATAGACACATTCAAGTCAAGATCTCATGGACATTACAGTGAACTCTATTCTCTTTGCAGACATACAAATGTCATTTCAAATAGAACCTTATGAAACCTTACTCACAATCCCAATCTATGTATACTAGTGCAATGTACAAGTGAATCCCCATAACCTTACACATACTTAGTAAACCTATCATGAGACCACAAGCCTAAAATCCAATTCATATTTTTACATAGTAAGTGAAGACATTCATGTCAATAAGCCTTCATAATGTAGTCATTAAAACAAATTATTATGCATATATATCATGCTATTCGTTTCATCATAAGAAGTAGACAAATACTACAAAGTCATGCATAAGGAACATATACATAGACACATGCATTAGAATGCTTTCCTAGGACTTCCCTCAAGATCCACTTGTTCAATACATAGGTGAAGTCATGTACAACCAAATACACTAAGTAACTAGCTTTAGGTTATCTTTATTAGAGTATTTACTTTACTTCAATTTTCCATTTTACATTAGGGAAACTATAGCATTTACCGACAATAAGACCATTGGTGCTACATGGAATTTTGTGTTGTAGAGATTTACACCAATGGAAGGTGTTCTTACCTAGCCAAGGTAGAACATTAACACATGCTGGCATAGTAACTAAGATAACTTGCTAGATCCTATGTGGAAAGCATAGTTATGGAACTTGGAGGTACATTTGAAAATACTCCTTATTCCAAACGGGGCATTATGGTAATTTACTTATGGAAACCCTCTTTATGACTATTGAGTCACTGCAGTTATCGACCTGTTGAGGATTATTATGACTGACCTACCTTCTTACAATGGGAAGGGACACCCCTAATCTTCAACTTCACTTGGTTCTAAGCTAAGTTCTATTTATTGAAAAGACTTTATTACATTACTTTATAAAACATAGGAGTTAGGAGATTGACTCATCTAATGCATAGATAATAGGTCATAGATTAGAGTTCATCAACCTATATCATGTGAGAGACCCTATAGCATGGACATATCATATGTAAAGCACCATCTAGTTCAGGGTACCCTTATGAACACCTTTCAAGTTCCCCTCTATTGAATATATCATCATTCATGTGTGTGTGTATACATATATGTGAGAAATCTTTTCACATAAAATATTAAAACCACACATGTTCATACTTCATCTCATTCATGCTTTAGTGTACAAGTGTTACTATATGAACAATCCTTTCATTTAACCACATTTAGACACTAGGTATAATCATACTTCATCATACCATATACTTCAGATATAGCATATAAGACATATTCATAACGTGCCCATACATTCATTTTCATGAACATAGAAACCAAACCTAAGAACTATCCTATGAAGGTACCCATGTGCAATTCATAGACAAGGTCCCATACCCTTGACCATACTAGTACACCTAACAAGTAATCCTAGTTAAGTAATACATAACATACTTCACATAAATTTGCCTTACATGCATAGTAGTAGACATTAAGTAAACATTAGAACAACCTTTCATTAGACACCATGACCCTTTGTTATATTGTAAGCATGCATAATGTGTGAGAGTGTTTGTATATTGGTAAACATGATCACATAATGGATATCAATCAATAAATTGAGGCAGTAACCTTCTTAAGACCACAATGCACAACCAAGCATAGGCCACACAACAAAATCTAGCATAGGAGGCAAACTAACTTCATTTTACACTTTAAGACTCCCAATATTAGCTATTCACAATTCACATAGGGCTACATGGGTAGGGTTCATTAATCCTTCACACTTCGTTAATGGCATCACCTACTTATGATCTTAGCATAACCATTTACATGCTTAGAACACTAGCTACATAACCTAGATTCACAACTAGAACAGAAGATTAGGCACAAGTTAGACATAGTGTGATCATCATAACCACACACTCATATATTCATCAATTTGAGTTCAAGGACATATTTAACACATATATAAAATGACTATAAAATAAACACTACCACCATAAGTGGACCATACAAAACCATGTCATACAAGGCTTCATCAACTACAATAATATAGAAAACAAGAGGAGAAGAGTAGACTTTGCCAATTCATCAAGCCTTTGATAAAAATTGATCAAAACACCTTTTTATTCAACAATACATGTGTCGAGAAGTAACTAAATGTAATTTAATTATGAAAGAAACGATGTACAAGTTGTTTAAAGATCATACTACAACCTAATACAATACATACCATATTTATTTGAAAGTGGAGAGTTATAGATCATCAACAAATTTCCCTAGTCCTGATCCTCAATCATATATTAGCAATATTATATATTTAGAGTAGTAGCTAAAATATAGTACATAATCACTAAATCATGCTTCACCTACTCTAAAGTATAGATCACATAATACACATCACCATATCAAGTTTATAGTCTAGAAGAACCTATATCAATCCTTACGAATTCAAATGTTATACATTCATATTGGATCAGTTACACCTAATTATCATCACATCACGCAACTACCATAATCTAGTTACATAAGAGTATCCTTATTCAAAACCTTAAAACTTTATTACCCTCATGAATCATTCCTAAAAAATTCATCATCAATACACATAATAGACAATAAGTATAAGCATGTTAGCATATTGAATCACAATTCCATATACATGAGATCAAGATCATAAAGCCATACATAGTTTAAAATCGAATTTGTGAGAGACCATGGGTTTATCATGCAATTGGATTGAAAATAACGTCCAAATCAATTTGAGAAAGAACACATGGCTAGATTGGAAGAATAAGAGATTTGGTCAGGAAATTTCATGGAAAACTTTGAAGAGGACTCTTTAGATGAAAGATTATCTACATATGAAGGATCAACATACCTTTATTAGATGATGAATATACTAAAACTTTGTGAAGAACCCATGTAAATCCCATCTACAAGATGACCTTGAACATCACCTTCAATGGAGGTTTGATTTTGAATGGAGGATTAGGTATGGGCTATTCACGTTTATAATTAACCTAACATACCAAAAAATGGGTAAATAAACCTCCTAGGGTAAGATTAACAAGTGGGGTGAATCTCCCATTCACCCCATAATTAGATAGCGTCCATGGCAGTAACCGAATCCTGCATCAACAGCTAGACATCGATGTCATGTTGGCCCATCAATGGACCGTCTGTAGCTTCTGTCATTTGGGTCTTACTCTTTTGTTTGGCTGATTCTTTCCCAGGCTATGTGCCCATCGATGCCTTCCCATCAACGGGGCATCATTCAACTAACGAGGCATCGTTTGTCTTAGTCGATTGACACTGCCAAGGCAGTGTCTCGACAACCTTTGGGTACTTCTTGAGGGCCTCTTGTGGAACACTTCAAAATTCATACCCGGACATTTACAACATTAATATACACCTTAATATGTTAAAAACCTTCCATGCTAGTTTTACCAGAAGGAACATGTAAAAAACACGTCCAAACATACAAGGCACACTTAAGACACACATGAACGTCTCAAGGGCTAACTTTCAAATGTCTTAGATGTTTTGTCAAATTCGGGAATACATCCTAGACGTAACTAGCGTTGTTGTCCTGTTTGAGGACTACGACTAGACTCGTGGCTTACATCATTACATTCATACATCCTACTTAGCGGAACACTTTTTACTACTTCTACATTGAGGTTTACACAGCATTAAATAGTCGTCTCCTCTCATGACCATATAATAAGAGTATACCAAATTGGGCATAGCCTAATCAATGAAAGAAGACCACATATAGGTCATACAATGTTTAAAACCCAAATAAAAAGGAAAGAAACATAAGAGTCTTGAACACCAAAATAATATCATAGGCTTGATAGTGGAATCACCCTCGAAAAGTAATGACCCACCCTACTTTGATGATTAAGAAATCCAAGTCTTCTTCAAGTCGTCTCCCAAAAGCCCTTCAATCACCGAAACCTAAAATGTTGGGGAAAAGGAAGAAATGGGTTAGTACATCACTTGTACTATGTTTGAGACCATATGCACACATATTATGAAAACATGATAAGAGAGGACATTTCATTAAGTATGCAATTTACCTTGAAAATTTTATGCACATTCAACAAGATAATACAAAATCAATTAGGAATATTCATTAAGTCATATGCATGTACATCACAAGAAAAACATCATCAAAACTACTCAAGTCAACATGCATATCATGTTGTTCTATACATAGTCAAGTAACTCTATCATCCAGTCATAAATAACCACAAATAAGAACAAGAGTTCATTATAACCTAATCAAAGCAACACAATTACCCACAACCCCTATCATATTAACAAGTGCAATGACCAAGCAAAGCCCCATAACCTTACTCAATCAAGTAACCCAACAAGAATCAAGACCAACCTCTTACTTTATATAGCGTAGCATTGAAGAGTACATATCATCATACTTTAACAATGTAGACCAACACATACTTATAAGTGACACAAATCAACATATAGTATCAACAATGTGCAAGTTCATCATATACATATCATTTACCAATATAAGCATACACATACATGATGGAAGTCCCCTCGGCCAATCGTCACTCGACAGCTCAAAGCTGGTTCCCTTCAAAGAAAACTAGTGCAAGTTATAGGTAGAGTCCCATACACCTACATAAGATAAGTCAACCTCTCAAGTCACCCTAGTTAATTTATACTTTATTACAACATTTTAATTTAGGAAACACTTCCCATAACCGACATAAACCACAAGAGCTAAGTGTGGGATCGGGTGTTGTATAACCTTACTCTGAAGGAAGGTGGTCTACCAACCAAAGTAAAACCAAACATAAAAGCAAATTTCTAGGTGTATCCACTAGCTAGTCTTCCTATGGGGGAAATATAGTTCAAGAACTAAGATATAGGTATAATCCCTCTACATACAACTTGTCAATTGGGGCTCCTCTCATGGAATACATTGGATGAGTATCACTCATAGGGGAGTCACACCTCATATGGAACTATAGGGTGAATCTTCCTCTATGAGAAGCTATCAGCTCCCATTGTCAGGTTCACTCGGTGCTAAGCTAAGTCCCTTTTTTGAAATATCTTTACTGTCTTTATCAAACATTATAACTTAATTTAGGACATAGGGTCTAACCCTTGTATAACATCATCATCATCATATCTCAATAATAATTGCATGAGTATAATCTTTTAATTACAATTCATATAAGTGAGGTTAGCTTATTTACATATCACTTCATAATAGGGCACATTGGTAAATCATTCATCATCCTTATATCACATAATAAACAAAACCTCACAAACCATATTATAGACAATTCAATATAACATCATACCAATTCTATCAGTCCTAATATAAGGTATAATCTAAATACAACATCATGACTTAATTACAATTAACCATAACTACAGTAATGTTTAGGGATCACAAGACTTACCAAGTCTCCTTCATAATTCATCATCAAGGTCATACGATAAAACCTTACTCAAGCCAATAAGGGTGTAGTATCATCATATTACCATAATCAACATTATAACAAAGCCAATTGAATCACTATATCACAATTTATCACTAGTTCATAGCTTAAGATAAGATACTTATGTCAATTCACAACAAACTTCATAACCTATATCAACTTGTCAAGTACTAGCACGATCGTACTTTAATTCATTCTAATTTAGTCATAATGGAAACAACAAAGTAATCTCATAGTAATTCAACCAATAACCAATATAATACAATTCATATCAATATCACAACCTAGAGTAAAGGGGTAAAGGTCATCTTATACAAACTAGACCGATTTATCAAGATATATCACAATTGAGTTCAAATACATGTTAATATAATAATAATATCCAAAATAAATCATAAACAAATAAATTCAGAACATCAATTTCGAGATTTGATGAAGCACACTTGAAAAGCCAACTTTTGGAACTATTTGACTCTCTCAAAGGTTAAAGAGATCCCATATATTAATAATTGATGAAGATTTATGGTGAAAGTTGAATATTTGCAGCCCTTAAACCCTCCCCTAGATTGGTCTTCAACGGAGTTCATCACTAGAGAGAGAAAGAATGGAGAAGGAAGAGAGTTTTGGGTTTGGGAATTATGTGAGTTTTTGTTAGTCTTAATTAGGTTAGGAGTCTATATTGGTGGTTAACCAACATAATTAGACCTCCCATAACCCCTGGTTAAATTCCTAATTAATCCAATTAATGATTTAACTTGAGAGAAAACGTGCAGTGAAAAACCAGTCCCCACATATAATACCACGATCGATGAATCATGGGTAAATTGATGACCAATCCCACCTTCCGTGCTGCACATTCATAGGTAAGTTCAGAGACTATGCAAAAGAATCCCTTCAAGAATTTTGATTAGTGTTGGTCGACGGATGGCATCGGTGCCCCTTCTATTAACCTATGCCCCTTAATTTCTCCTCGTAGGTTCATATTGCCCAGGCAGTCTTTGACCCTAAAATGAAAGGGTCCTCCTCAAGGGACCTTGGTTTGTCCTTGGGGAGTCCTTCCCAGACATTTCAACTATGAATCAATTTGAATACATCTTAGACACCCTTCCATCATTTTTTTATCATTTTCTGACTCCTAAAAGCTAGTCAAATAGGCAACGGAACGCTAGAACCTTATTGAACTAGTTTTCAGACATCGTGGATGTTCTTGGATGTTTTGGTTTTTAGACTTCCTAAATGACTTATATTCATAAAATGGACCTTAAAAAGTGTCTAAACAATAAGACACTCATGTTAGGCACTACAACACGTCTTGGATTTTTGAAGTGTTACACGTTTTACCTCTAAACTTCATAAATCTCAACAAACTAACTATTAAAATCACTATTACTCATATAACAATATCAAAATCTAATGACACACACATAAGCACATAAAAATACATAAGTCCCCTTAAGTGACTAGTCGTCGAACATCTTGGTCATCCCTTGACGTTTGACTTGAAAATGACTTCAAATCACCTATTAATACATTAAAACACTTAATTAACATTTTAATAAGCTTATAGGCACAATTGAGTCTCTAGACACCCTAACTCATTTTTGGGGTCTTACAATATCCCCCACTTGGGACATTCGTGCTCGAATGACACTCAGAACACTTAATTCACAACAAGGACATCAATGAATCATAAAGCAGCTCATGACATTCATAACATCATCATATAAATATTAAGGCGCCAAAGTTACAAGGAACACCACTTCAAACCATCTAGCTCTCAATACGACACAAGCAAGCAGAATCTTTATTCAGTCACTCTCACTCTTTAATGCATCAAACAAATAGGCTCTTGTCATGTTCATAGTAGGAACATCTTTCTCCTGATCATAACATGGTCATTACACTTAATTTATTAAGATATCATTTTGCAACAATCTTTAAGACACACATAGTCAGATTCAACAACACTCAAGAAATAATTAGACACTCATATTCAATGCATATAGACTCGAGTCAATTGAATAAACAAGGATCTTTATTAGTTATACCTAGTGACATGAGGGTCATACTCAACCATACCATGCTTAGTTGTGTCCATGGGGGAATATCCTTCTCCTCAACACACTTACATGTCTCATGAATTCCTACCCAAGCAAATGCACAAAGGTCAACTTTACTGTAACATGAGAACTTCTCAACTTTTAACCCTAGAATGAATATATTTTTTTTCCTAGTGAAGTTAAAATGGTAATTCACACCACACACATCACAACAATAAAAATCCATTTCACATAATTTCAATTTCTATCCTAACACTAGCTTTCATAAACATGAATCATTTAAGGAAAGTCTTACAATTTATAGGCAAACACAAGAAAAATATCTAGACATGCCTTCACTTTTCAAAAGTGAGCATACAATCATGCTTTTCGAATCATAAAAGTCACATAGTTTTGAAGAGACTCATCATTTTTCATTTTAAAGGAGTTCAATTCCTCATTATAAGGATAAACATTAGACATTAAATGTGACTTGAAACATGCTTCATAACTTACCCCATGAAGTTAAATGCACAACTAGCATATCAATATGCACAATCAACATAAGAAAAATATGGATTTTTATCAAAAACCTTTTTCAAGTACTTTAGAATCTTCAAAATACTATTAATTTAGTGTCAATCAAGATATACCAAAAATATGACGATCATGCAATTCATACTTTATGCAAAGCTCCCATCATGAACAAGCTTACTAAAAATATTTAGATTCAAGTTCAAGTAAGAATAGAAGGATAAGATGGAAGTATCTACAAACTTACTACTCACATAACCATCCCCCTTTTATGGTAAACCAAATGGAGAGCAACTTAACCCAACCTCAAGAGGATCTTAAGGTATCAACCTTCACTTTCATCACTTAAAAGTGATTACCACTTTAGAAGGAATTACAGTAATTCAATCAAGGTATTCTAAACCTTATCATGTATGCAAATTATCCCCAAAATTTTAAATTAGGCCATACTATTCAACCACCTAAGGTTTTAACAATACCATAGGCACCAAGGTCATACAATATGTAACGCCCCACAAGTACACCCTAGAAGTTAGAGAATATTTGAGTCACCACACGAGAAATGAGACTTCAAGAAGTCTCACTAAAGCAACTCGTATCATTCATTGCATAATAAAACAATCTAAAATTACTAAGAATTTCAAACTTTCTTCACACACAAAGAACTCTTTTTGTAATCAATACGCAAGTAGAAGACTTTCATTTAAAACATTAAACTTTTACAACATCTCATTGAACCTTATAATGATTGGAGTATGCAAGACTTGGGACAAAGCCCATATAAGAAATAAAATAAAGACTAAGACATATTGGATCATATGGATATTGTCCTCGAATCGATGAGGACTCACCAATACTTCATCTTCAACCCTTAGAAACCTATCCATCCTCTTTGGCATATAAAGACTTCCAATTCCCTACACTTTAGTAAAAAATAGAAAAGAATGGTTTAGACCATTAGATGCACTAATTTTGGAAGCCATGCAAAAATCATGAAAATGGAACATGTAGTAAATAACGTGCTTTTCATGAATTTTGATTCAAACATCATACTATAAGCATAAGAACAATAACACCTTATAAACACATATGGAATCACATAAGCAATTTATCACATTTTTAGGAAAACATTATAGTGAGCTAGTTCAATGTTACAATGAATTCCATCAGTGTTATAGTGAAGGCTATCTACTTCACATAGAACACTCTCTAGCATGTAATATTCTCACTAAAAACTATCTAAGACTCACTTATGTAATACAAAGAGATACCACCCATACAATCCCTTACACACACACTTAAGAGATCTTAAAAACTACATATAATACATTAGCATACATATAATATGACATTCTTCCCTACAAAGGCTATCAAAAGACTGACTTAATTAAATCAACAAGATAAAATCCATGATTGAACTCTTAATGATTACTTAATTAATACTTAATAATACCTAAGTTTAGATCATCTCTATGTAACCTTTCACTTGGAGAGTTCTTCTCAAAGTTTTTCAAAGAGATTTCATGATCAAACTTTCAATCTTTCAATTAAACCATGTGTTCTTTATAAACATGTTTTCAAAGTATAAATCATGATTAATTCATGATAATGCATTTTTTTAACGTGAAATTCAATCAGATTGCATGAGGAACCTATGTCCCTTCCCAAACACGAGTTAGTCCTTGCCAACGGGCATTCTGGTCGTGTCTTTTTAATGGTTTAATGGTGATTCTATTAAATTGAATTGCTTATTTCTAATGTTATTTACGTGTACTGATGATAAATTTATGATGAAGATCCTTGTGGATCAAGGTATGAAGAAGCGAACATGACTAGTCTATGCTTACGTGTATTCATTGTAACAGTGATCTCATAATGTATAAAATTGGAATTCAATTATGACAGGATGTTTGTAGCTACTCCCTTAGGTTAATATTGTGGCTGAATTGTGGATATAAATCTTGTATTATCAAAGTAAAAAAGGCTTGGTATGAATCGATCTAGGTCCTTATAGTCTACCAATTTATAATACTATGTATGTGTTGTGATCTCGATTTTAGGTTAGATGAAGAATGTTCCCTTTTGAGTAATGATCTCTTTTTATAATGAATAAAATATATATTATTGTCAAAATATTTGATGATCAATTCTTTGGGGAATTAGTAGCATTGCCTCTTTCCTCTACTCTCTATTGAATGGATGGTTTAGTGCCTCTGTTGGTATCTTGATCTTGTAGGGATTTAAGCATGATTTCGTTATGTTAAATGTATATTTACATACTGCCCTAGATTATACTATTGATGAAATATTATTTACAATCCATCCAAGTGAAATTGATTAATGGTCTATGTCCTTCTACTTTCTAGTATTATAATGTGTTGCACTAATTGGAAGCATGGCCATGTAGTAGATTATACATGACTTTATGTATGATTATTGTAATTTAGCTACAGTCCTATAATTGAATTATTTATTAAAGAGTAGTAATTATAATTGATGACAAAAGGCTAAAGGATTGGTAATAATTGCTCTACACTTCTATTTCTCTACTTCTTTATACTATTGTTAATGAAACTGTGTATCACAATGTGTGGTATGGTCTACTTATGGTGGAAGAGTTTACCTTATTTTAATTATATATGTGTTTAGCATTGCCTTGAAGTCAAATTAATGAATATATGAATGTGTTGTTATGATGATCACCTTATGTGTAAGTAGTGCCTAGTCTTTTACTCTTGTTGTGAGTCTAGGTTATGTTACTATTGTCATGAGCATGAAAATTTTTAGGTTAAGATCATGTGTAGGTTCTTCCATTAATGAATTTTTAAGGATTGATGACCCCTATCCATGTACCCCTATGTGAATAGCTAATGTTAGGAGTCTTGAAGTTAATGAGAAGCTTGGCTTGTCTCCCATGCTATTATGTGTTGTGTTGTGTATGCTTGAAAGTGTAATGTGGTATTAAGAAGGTGGCTGACTTAAGATGTTATTGATAAACATTATGTGATCAGGTCGACCAATTTACACACACACACTCATACATTATGCATGCTTACAATTGTAGTAAAGAGTCATGCTATCTATTGAAAGGTTGATATCATATTCACTAGATGTCTACTACTATGCTTGGAGGTTAATGTATGTGAAGTATGTTATGTATTCCATCTAACGAGGATGACTTGATAGGTGAACTTGTATGGGAAAGAGTATGTGGCGTTGTTTATGCATTGCACATGTTTACCTTGATAGAATAGTTCCTAGGTTTTGTTTCTATGTACAAGAAAGTGAATGTATGAACATGTTATGAATGTGTCTTACATACTATAATGAAAAGTATGTGGTATGATGAAGTATGGTTATACCTAGTGTCTAAATGTTTTATATGAAAGCATGGCTCATATCGTTACACTCCTATACCTACGCATGAATTAAGTAAAGTCTGAATATGTGTGGTCTAAATGTGTTATATGAAAGTTTTGCTCACATGTATGTACACACAAACACGAATGATGATCTAGTCAATAGAGGGGCTATTGAAAGGTTTTCTCAAGAGTATCCTGATCTAGATTAATAGTTGCATATGCTATGTCCATGTGAAAGGTTTTCTCACATGATATAGGTTGATGAAAGGACTTCTCATCTATAACCTATGACCTAAGCATATGGGGAGTCAATCTCCTAAATCTTATGTTTTATAAAGTAAAGTAATAAAGACTTTTATTAAAGGGAACTTAGCTTAGCACCGAGTGAACTTAAAGTGAGGGGTTTCCTTTCCCATTGGACAAAGGTAGGTGACCATAATCCTCATGAGGTGGACAGCCTCATTACCCAAAAAAGGTGTTAGAGAGATGTTTCCATTATACCTCAAATTTCGATAACTATGCTTCCCATAGGACCTAGGAAGTGATATCACCTAATATGCTAGAATGATACTCATGTCTTAACTTGGCAAGTAAGGAACCCTCTTTTGGTTTGAGGGGATGAAAGCAAATTCCATGTTTGTCTTACATGGTCTTATTGTCGGTTAAGGCTATAGTTTCCCTAAAATAAAATTGAAAATGGAAGTAAAGTAAGGACCCTAACAAGGATAACCTAAGGGTATTTGCTTAGTGTAGGAGGGGGTACGTGACTTCACCTTAACCTAGCACAAGTGACACTTGAGGGAATTTCTAGGAAGGTGTTCTAATGCATGTGTGTATGTTTATGGTTCTCTTGCATGACCACGAGAGATACATGGAATTTGGGGTTGTATAGCCTTACACTAATGGAAGATGTTCTTACCTAGCAGAGTTAGAACATTAACACATGCTAGCATATTAAGTGAGATCACGTGCTACATCCTATGTGGAAAGCATAGTTATGGAACTTAGACGTACATGTGAAAACCCTCTTTAAGAAAAATGGGAAATTAGGGTTATTCACTTATGGAAACCCTCTTTCTGCCAATTGAAGCATTGTATATGCCACGACCGGAGTCTACACCCTAGCCGAAATCGGCGTTGTTGACCTCTCAAAGGTCGCATTCACACAAGCCTACAATCGTCATCGTTACATCATCTAGGTTAATTTTAGCGGAAAACTTGAAGCTTTTAGTTACTTCAAGTATACATTACTTCAGAGTAGGATAATTTATACTCATATAAGATTTATCTACATAAGTTTATTATCATTCACAACAACCATCTAATACCAAGATACTCAAATGAATGAAATAGTCATATTTGCATAAATTTTAAAGTTTCAAGAATATCACCAATAAAATGTCTGAAAATAATTGAGAATGAAACGCTAGTGGAATATACTCCATTATCTTAAGCCTACATCTAAGATAGAATAAAAAGGGAAAGCGTCCTCGAAAGCATGATATCCTACCAAGTCCGGATGAATGCGACACGTTCGGATAACTTTAGGGTTGCCTCGTAAACTCTAGCGTCCAACTGTGCCTGCACCTAAAAGTAAAGAATTGTATGGGATCATTACACACTTGTATTAAGTATGAGTATATACAAGCGCAGATAAAGGACATGCATGATTAAGAAGATCTCTATCCTAACGATATGAGTTATGGAAAGTCAAGTCAACGGACTTGCAAAATCGGATTAGGAAAGTCATGCTATTAGAGTAACATGCATCATAATATATATCATTTTGCACACATCACAAAACATATAGCATATGGCACATAACATATTACACATAGCATATAACATATTTCATATCATTCGTTCATATGTCATAAGACCTTGGAATCATGGACTGGACATTAAGACTTCCAAAATAAGGGATCAACATATGTGACCTCAACTAGGGAGTCTGCTTTAGCAAACACACAGTCTGCTTCATTCATTCTTATGTACTTCACCTTCATTCATTCATAGGCTAGTGTAAACACCATCTATACCTAGGATGTAGTTTTAGACTTTCATCGGGTTTACTGTGCAATGACCAAGAATGACCTAGTGTCATTACTTGAGTCTATTTCACCTCTTGATTATCCTTTCCAAACACCTTTGGTATCATTCATTTCATTATCAAACTCGTATTTAAAACCCGCACTAAAATCATCTACCAGAACTCATACTAATGCATACTTTATATCTTTCAAAGGATCTAATAATAGGGGCATGCAACGGGGTACAACCATAGTTTATGATTGGAATTAAGCTGAAATTACGGGTCTCTTTATAAAGGGACCAAGAGAGAAGAAAACACATACCTTAATGTCGTTAAACACTTGTTTCAATGCTGCAAATTTCCCACGAAACCAAGCCTCACCACCGAAACTAAAATCACAACCCACTGAGGAACTCATTTTTGTTTTTGTTTTTAAAATTTCTTTGCTTTTGAGTTTAGTATTCAAGTTCTTGCTGAACTTTATTTTTTGCTCTGTTCTTTTTCCTTTGTTGAAGACTGACCGTGCAAGTGAGGGTGAGATTAGATAGAGACACGTGAAAATGTGTTGATTGGGATTAGGAGAGTTAGGTGGAGACTTAGTCAAACTAGGACTCCTCATTATTTATTAATTTTTTTATTGTTTTTTTAATTCAAAATATGATTTTCCTTTACATAAATAAAAAAATTAAATATTAATTAATTCAACTAATTCAGTAAAAATCAATTTATTCATTTAATTCGTTGCTTCCACCCAGGTTCGAACCTGGGTAAAGCTTAAATTCACGTAAGGGTCAAATTTGGTCAATCCCTACCCAAAATTCCCATTAATCATATTAATTAATTAATTAATTAATTATTATTTATGGTAAATACAATAGTACCCTAAGCCTGATAAAGACCATTTTACCCCTCGACCCTCCAAACTTAAAATTACCCCTTTCAAGTCCAGTTAAGACTTATCCGGGTGAATCTTCATATTCGGGTTCCATACATGGTTAGACCCAACATTGCCTAGATCAATTAACTCACCAAGTTTGTTTGCTTGGTTGTTGCATATGTTCAGAGGTCTGGTTCTACGCGCATTAATCCGTGTGTACCCAATCTAATCTTAGGCATTGTAGATACATTAAGCATTACTTAGCATAGTCATTTTAGGGTTGTCACATTATACCCCCCTTAAGAACATTCGTCCCCAAATGACACTTCTAATTATCTAGCACAATGCCGATAATCTATAGAACATATGCATACCTAAGCAATTTAATGCTTATAAAGTTCCATTACATTCTAGCTAGCCTATCGATGCTCAGTACAAAGTTCCATTACATTCATCTCATACATCATAGAAGCTAGATTATAGCATGAGGGAATCATAGCACATTAAATGATTTCTTATCTCATGATTTCATATTTAAGTGTGAATTGTCCTTACACTTACATGTAAAGTGTGATTGGGACTTGTCTATTAATATTCAACACTCTCTTAGGTGAGTACTCTTGGTGACCTTATCTAGGAGTAGGTATAGCTTGTTCACTTGCACTAGCCTCATATTATGGTGCCACCCTTTTCTTTCTTAACATCTTTCCGTTTCAAGTTTGCTTACCTTTCATTACTTGTTCATCGTATAACATACATATGCTTTCTTGAAGTTTACATTGAGGGACATTTATTCTAGGCATAGATACAACTTGTCTCACTTGTACTAGCCTATCCACATGTAGCCACACTTTCTTTGCTAATTCATTATTTAGTATAAATATATTCTCTTAGAAATTTCATTTAGTGAGATTGATTTATAGGTGTAGAATATAGCTTGTCTCACTTTCACTAGCCTATAGTCATGTAGTCACTCTTTTTTTTCATATTAACTCTGAATTCAGTCTTAACACTTTCTTTTTGAGTATGCTTGAGATTTGACTATACATCATTCTACACTCCCATTACGTGAATGTGCATTTCATCATATGCCAATGCACTTGGCCTTTTAGTATGTTTCACACTCTTACATAACCTTCCTAGGTTCACATCTTTTCATCACATAAATCTCAGGTACGCTTACTTTTAAACGTACGCTGTACTTATGGATTCATAGTACAAGCCATGAGGTTTCATTCATAATTTGCCTAAGTGACTCATACTTACTCAAGATTATGTGGTACAAGACTTATGCATCTTGTAAGTATGTCAAGGTCTAAGGTTTGATTCCTATAGGCAACATTCATTCATTATTTATTCACGTAAGCCTTATGCATCAATACGGAATCGGGCAAGGGAACCCGATTTAGAATCCCTTGAGTAACACTTAATCTTAGAGTAACTTTGATAATTGTATTTTTCAGATTTGGGGGACCCTAGGTCGATCCCCATCACCCCCATATATTTTTCTTTCTTTTCCCTCCTTTGTTTTTCGTTTAAGTCCAAGAGGTTGTGGAATCAATCCCCCACAACCTCATTTTATATCTCTTAAGTTTTCTCTCACCAATCCACGAGGTTGTGGGTTCAATCCCCACTCATCTCATTTTATAATTCTTTCATTTTTCTCATAACTCTCTTATCTATTCAATAGGCTGTGGGTTCAATCCCCACTAACCTAATTTTATTTTCCATTATTTTTCTGCTAACTCTCATGTATCTAAGAGATTGTGGGTTAAATCCTTACTCACCTAACCTTTTTTTTTTTTTGCATCTTTGATATAGTGAGGTCTCGGGTTCAATCCCCAACAACCTCACATGTTTTAATTCATTTTAAAAAATTTAGAATTCCCAAAATTTGGCCGAAACAAAATTTCTAGCAAGCTGGAAATTTAATCACATTTTTGCAGCTTATTTTCTCACCCTTTTAACGTTAAACTTAAGATATTTCGAGTAGTTTTTAGGGAGAACTTTCGGTGCATTTTCAAGGTTACCTTCAATGAAGAATTATCACCCAGTTCAGCAACAGTATACTCATAAGAACATCAGGCTTTTAACATATTCATACACGTAAATTAAAACATTTTCACATTTAAATTTAAGGCTTCAAACCGTGGATAACTCACGGCACACACATGCACAAACAAGTTAACGTAATTCACATTTTCGGAAAGCATCTTTTAATCCTCACATAAATTCCGAATACACAATCAAACACGTAATCACAACTAGACCTAAAATCATCTACCAGAATTCATACCAATGTATACTTTATATCTTTCAAAGGATCTAGTGATAGGGGCATGCAACTGGGTACAATCATAGTTTATGATTGGAATTAAGCTGAAATTAGGGGTCTCTTGGTAAAGGGACCAAGAGAGAAGAAAACACATACCTTAATGTCGTTAAACACTTGTTTCAATGTCGCAAATTTCCAATGAAACCAAGTCTCACCACCGAAACTTCAAGCACAACCCACTAAGGAACCCCTTTTTGTTTTCGTTTTTAAAATGTCTTTGCTTTTGAGTTTAAGTATTCAAGTTCTTGCTGAACTTTATTTTTGTTCAGCTCTTTTTCTTTTGTTGAAGACTGATCATGCAAGTGAGGGTGAGAGTAGATAGATACACGTGAGAATGATTGGATTGGGATTAGAGAGTTACGTGGAGACTTAGTCAAACTAGGACTGCTCATTATTAATTAATTTCGTTATTATTTTTTTAAATTCAAAATCTGATTTTCCTTTACATAAATCAAAAAATGAAATATTAATTAATTCAACTAATTCACTAAAAACCAATTAATTCATTTAATTCGTTGCTTCCACCCAGGTTCAAACCCGGGTAAAGCTTAAATTCACATAACGGTCAAATTTGGTCAACCCCTACCCAAATTTCCCCTTAAACATATTAATTAATTAATTATTATTTATGGTAAATACAATATTACCCATAGCCTGATAAAGACCATTTTAACCCTAGACCCTGCAAACTTAAAATTACCCCTTTCAAGTCGGGTTAAGACTTATCCGGGTGAATCTTCATATTAAGGTTCCCTACATGGTAAGACCCAACCTTGCCTGGCTCAACTAACTCACCAAGTTGGTTAGCTTGGTTGTTGCATATGTTCAGAGGTTTGGTTCTACGTACACCAATCCTGTGGACCCAGTATAATCTTAGGCATTCTAGATACATTTAGTATTACTTAGCATAGTCATTTTAGGGTTGTTACATTATACCCCTCTTAGGAACATTCGTCCCCAAATGACACTCCTAATTATCTAGCACAATGCCAGTAGTCTATAGAACATATGTATACCTAAGCAATTCAATGCTTTTTATTGGTGAATATTTGATTCACATATTAGCAGGTTGGCACACATCCTTGAAACCTACTAGCAGCTTCACACTAATAGACTAAGAAACTCTTTCCTGATCTAGTCTCATCAAAGCATACAACATAAATAAATACATGTCACATAAATTAGCAACCAACATGATGACGCCAACATATAACTTCTTACTTGTGCATAAAAGCATACACATGTAAAACTAATTTAGGCTACGCACTTGACACATCACCAGAGGTGTCTACCCCTACATACCTAGCCATGAGTGCAAAAAATCGTTGCCTCCTTAGAGCCTCTTCACAAGACCATTCAGCTGAACTTTCTCATTCCATTTTTCTCAACCTCTCATATACGGACAATCCTTCATAATGTGACCCGGTTTTTCACAACTGTAACAAGCGTTAGAGCCAATCATATGCTCTCCTCCATGCACTTTGCCTCACTTCCTACAAGGTGGACTCACCTAAGGTTTATCTACTTCATTATTTCTCTTCACTCTGGATCAGAATCTCTGTCATAGAGACCCTTGGATGAACTTGACTCCCCTTGGTAGGAGAGTCCATTCTTAAACCTAGGCTTACCCCTGATTTCAATACTACTTTTTCTTGAAAAATTCTCCTCAGCTTGCCTAGACCTATTCACTTTCCTATTGTGCTTCCTCTTCCTACTTTCCTCTAGTTGTTGGACATGGACCATAAGCCGTGAAAGGTTCATGTTGTAATACAACATAATTGTCCTACACTCTTTCTCTGAATCCTCGGAGATCCTTGTAAGGAACCATCTCATCTCGTCCCTGCTGTTTTGCACAAGGGAAGTGGCATGCCTGGACAACTTTACAAGTTTCAGGGAATACACTCTCACAGTCATCAAGCCCTTCTTAAGGTGATGAACTCCTCAACCTTAGACCTTTCATCTACCTGGGGAAAAATCTCTCCATGAAGACAGTCTTAATTAGCTCCCATCTAACTGGACCTCCGCCAAAAGCTCGGCTATCCTGCCACATCTTGTACCAGGACTGTGCAGCATCCTTGAGCTGGTAGAATCCCAGCTTACCCTTCTCAGTATCTGTAGGCCCCATGGTCACCAAAATATTTTGCATCTCATCAATAAAGTCATGTGGATCCTCTATGGTCTTGGAACTTGTGAAAATCGGAGGATTCATTCTCGTGAAGTCTCATAGCCTGTGTGCCACGCTACATGTTGGTGGCTTCTCCCTCTAAACCTCCTGCATGTTGGCCTGGGCCGTCATAGCCTAAACCTGCACTGTAATGGCTTAAGCAATCTGTGCCAAAGCGGTCTGCACCTCCGCATCAGTAAGCCCAACTAGGTTAACTAGCTTGGCCACTCCTATAGCTGGAGCCTTGGGTGGAACTTGGTTGCCCCCAACAGCTGCTTCTCCTATCCCCGACCTGCGTTCCTTCTTGTGTTCATTTTCTGAAAAAGATAATAATTGATGTCAGATGCGCTCATAACACCAACAAATAAGTCATTAGAGAAGGCACGATAAGATTAGAAGAAGGGAATTGTCACGACCCAAAACGAGTCGCGAGTGGCACCCACACTTATCCTACTATGTGACGAACCGACCAATCTAAACCCCAACATTTCAACCATAATGAACGAAATACAATGCGGAAGACTTAAAACTCATTAACAAAATCAATTAAATAACTTCTAAAATTTATCAATCATTATCCCCAAAATCTGGAAGTCATCATCACAAGAACATCTATCCTCAAATTACTAAATCTAAGAGTATCTAAGAAGCTAAAATAAATAAAAAGCTAGTCCATGCCGGAATTCCAAGGCATCAAGACATGAAGAGGAAGATCCAGTCCAAGCTAGAAGCAATAGCTCACCCTGAAATCTGGCTTGATGAAGACTGGCTAGAGTTGCGGTTGAGTTGAAGATGATGGTACGTTTACTGCACTCCACAATTAACAAAGAAAAAAAATACAAGTAGGGGTCAGTACAAGGCACAAGTACTAAGTAGGTATCATCGGCCAACTCAAAATAGAAAACAGTATATATCAGATAATAACATAAAATCAACTAATATTCTTAGCAGGCCACATTAACAATTACCATAACCCTTGGTCACAACACCAAGCACATCAATGAGGACTCAAGCCTCCCCATCATACTCATTTGGGAATTAGTTCTTGAAGATTTAGTATATTATCATAATTCAAGATTCATTATCTTTATTCCTACACTCCGCTCCACTACTACTATCCTAGTGTCGGAACGTGACACTCCGATCCATATACTATCTTGGTGCCGGAACGTGACACCCGATCAATATACTATCCTGGTGTCGGAACGTGACACTCCGATCCATATACTATCCAGGTGTTGGAACGTGACACTCTGATCCATATACTATCCTGGTGCCGGAACATGACACTCCGATCCCTATACTATCCTGGTGCCGAAACGTGACACCCGATCCATATACTATCCTGGTGCCGGAACGTGACACCCGATCCATATACTATCCTGGTGTCGGAACGTGACACTCCGATCCATATACTATCCTGGTGTCGGAACGTGACACCCGATCCATATACTATCTTGGTGTCGGAATGTGACACTCCGATCCATATACTATCCTGGTGTCGGAACGTGACACTCCGATCTTCTAATCTCATTACTTTAGTTCATCAAGCCTTCTTTTATACCAAGGCATCATCATTAACAATTAAATTTGGGATTTAAGATTCAATAGCCTCATCATGCTAATTCATCACAATTATATAATTACATCATGCAAGCACACAATTAAGGATATAGAATACTTTATAATACTACCCAACACATATCATTCGCTATTAAGAGTTTACTATGAATAGCATAAACTATAACCTACCTCCACCGAAGAATTGTGATCAAGCAATCTACTTTCCCAAAGCTGCTTCTTCTTCATTTTCTCTCTCTATTGATCGTTCGTTTCTCCCTCTCTTTGTTCTTTCTATTTTTCTTATTCAAAACCCTTTTTATTTTACCCTAATTGTCATATAATTAAGTATAAAAGATGATAAAAATAACCCACTAATTATTCCAAGGTTATCTCTTTTAACCCCAAGAAATTGAATTATTAACATTAATCCACTAACTTTATAATTATAAGCATGAATAGTCCAAAACGCCCCTTAAAACTTTTAAATAGAAATCCGACCGAGTCAGGGTTACGCAACCTGTGACGGTCCGTCATGGCTGTGACGGTCCGTCCTGCAGGTCCGTCACAAAGTTCAGAGAGTTAATTCTGTGGAAAGGTTTATGACGGTCCGTCGTGCCTACGACGGTCCGTCCTCCCATTCCATCACGAAGTTCAGAGAGTCTATTTCAGTACCCAAATTTTAGAATTCTAAGTGTTTTGGAACTAGACCCCCTCGACGGTCAGTCGTGCCCATGATGGTCCGTCGTGGGATCCGTCGACCGAGACAGTTTTTCCAGAAATAAAATCTGCTGCTCAAAATGACTAAACAGGTCGTTACAATAGATACCAATTTACCCATCGTTCGTCCTCGAACAATCACAAGAAGGAAAACAAGGGCGAAAAGGAGTACCTGAATCTGTAAACAAGTGTGGGTATCTTTCTTGCATATCAGACTCCTTCTCCCAAGTGGACTCTTCGACTGGTCCATTCTTCCATTGAACATTGATGGATTCAATCTCCCTTGATCTCAACTTGCGAATTTCTCTATATAGAATGACAACAGGCTCCTCCTCATAAGTCAAATTCTCATCAAGCAGAACTGAATCACAACGAATTATGTAGTTTCCATCCCCATGGTATCTTTTCAACATAGACACATGAAATACTGGATGCACTCCTTACAGCCCTGGAGGCAAGGCTAATTCATAAGCCACCTCTCCTACTCGCTTAAGTACTTCAAATGGTCCAATATACCTTGGGCTTAGCTTACCCCTTTTACCAAACCGCATCACCCCTTTCATGGGTGAAACCTTCAGCAAGACTTGCTCACCCTCCATAAACTCCAAGTCTCTAACCTTTCGATCCGCATATTCCTTTTGCCTACTTTGAGCCGCTAAAAGCTTTTCTTGAATAGATTTCACCTTCTCTAATGAATCCCTCAACATATCAGTACCCCAAGGTCTAACCTCAAATTAATCAAACCAACCAATGGGGGACCTATATATCCTCCCATACAGTGCCTCAAATGGAGCCGTGTCAATACTTGAGTGATAGGTATTATTGTATGAAAACTCCGCTAAGGGTAAGAAGTTATCCCAATGACCACCAAATTCTATCACGCATGCACGAAGCATATCCTCCAATACCTGAATCGTTCGCTCAGACTGACCATCGGTCTGAGGGTGAAATGCAGTACTAAGGTCCAACCTAGTACCTAATTCAGCATGCAATGTTCTCCAAAACTTAGAAGTAAACTGCGTACCTCTATCTGATATGATGGAAAGTTGAACTCCATGCAATCGAACAATTTCTGAGATATAGAGTTTGGCTAACTTCTCCGCATTGTAAGTCACCTTGACTGGAATGAAGTGAGCAGACTTAGTTAATCTGTCCACAATTACCCAAATAGAGTCTATCTTACCCAATGTCTTTGGAAGACCAACCACGAAGTCCATTGCAATTCTCTCCCACTTCCATTCAGGAATGGGCATTCTCTGAAGTGTTCCTCTGGGCCTCTGGTGTTCATACTTTACTTGCTGACAATTTGGACATTTGGCAACAAAATCAACAATGTCGCGCTTAATTCTACTCCACCAAAAGTGTTGCTTTAGGTCACGGTACATCTTGGTTGCACCAGGATGTATAGAATATCCGGAACTATGAGCCTCTGTAAGAATAGTGTGGATCAAATCATTAACACGGGGCACACATACCCTTCCCTTAATCCTCAAAACACCATCCTCATCAATTATCGGCTCTTTAGCCTCTCCTCGCAACACCATATCCCGAATTCGGCTTAGTTTCTCATCATCAAACTGTTTTCCCTTGATCTTATCAAGAAAAGAAGATCTTTCCTCCACATAGGCCAAAAATCCTCCTTTCTCTAGTATTTCCAGTCTCATAAAGTCGTTAGCCAAGTTTTGGACTTCTCTAGCCAATGGGCGTCTAGAAACTTGTAAGTGGGCTAAACTACCCATGCTCCCTGCTTTTCTACTTAACGCATCTGCCACAACGTTAGCTTTTCCTGGGTGGTACAAAATAGTGATATCGTAGTCCTTCAGTAGTTCCATCCATCTCCTCTGTCTCAAATTCAAATCTTTCTGAGTAAAGACATACTGTAGGCTACGATGATCCGTATAGACTTCACACTTAACCCCATATAGATAGTGTCTCCATTGCTTTAATGCAAACACTACCGCAGCCAACTCAAAATCATGGGTCGGATAGTTACGTTCATGCACCTTTAATTGCCTCGAAGCATAAGCGATTACATTCCTCTCTTGCATTAGCACCGCACCCAAACCCGAATAGGATGCATCACAATAAAAAATGAAATTCTTACCCTCTACTGGCAAGGTAAGGATAGGTGCCGTAGTCAGCAAGGTCTTGAGTTTCTGAAAGCTTTCCTCACATTCATCCGACCATACAAATGGAACATTCTGCTTAGTCAAGTTCGTCAATTGGGACGCAATAGAAGAGAATCCCTTGACAAATCGACGGTAATAGCTAGCTAAACCAACAAAGCTCCTTACTTCTGACACATTAGTAGGTCTTACCCAATTCTTCACTGTCTCAATCTTAGAAGGATCCACCATCACTCCATCCTTAGAAACCACGTGCCCCAAGAAGGACACTAAATCTAGCTAAAACTCACACTTGGAGAATTTGGCATAAAGCCTTTTCTCCCTCAATACTTCCAACACAATTCTCAAATGCTCCTCATGTTCCTTCTTACTGTTGGAGTATATCAGTATATCATCAATAAATACGATCACAAAGAGATCTAGATATGGCTTAAATATCCCGTTCATCAAGCTCATGAAAGCAGCAGGGGCATTCGTAAGACCAAAAGACATTACTACGAATTCGTAATGCCCATACCTGGTTCGAAAAGCAGTCTTTGGCACATCTGTTGCCCGTATTTTCAATTGATGATAACCGGATCTCAAATCAATCTTAGAGAAGACACAAGCACCTTGTAACTGATCGAACAAGTCATCAATGCGAGGAATAGGGTACTTGTTTTTAATAGTTACCTTGTTCACCTGCCGGTAGTCTATGCACATCCGAAAACTTCCATCCTTCTTCTTCACAAATAACACCGGAGCACCCCAAGGGGATGCACTTGGTCTAATGAAGCCTTTACTTAACAACTCTTGAAGTTGGGCCTTTAACTGCCTTAACTCTGCTGGAGCCATTCTATAAGGGGGTATGGAAATGGGGCGTGTATCCGGGTCCAGATCGATGCAAAAGTCAATATCCCTATCCGGTGGCATACCAGGAAGGTCTGCAGGGAACACATCCTGAAACTCACGGACTATCGAAACCGACTCAATTGAAGGTACATGGGTAGTATCATCCCTGAGGTGTGCCAAGAACGCTAAACACCCTTTACTAACCATTCTCTTAGCACGAAGAAAGGAGATGATACGAACTGGAGTGGAAGTGTAGTCACCCTCCCACACTAACGGATCTTTCCCAGGCTTGGCCAACGTTACAGTTTTAGCATTACAATCTAAGATTGCAAAATTTGGAGAAATCCAAGTCATACCCATAATTACATCGAAATCAACCATTTCTAAGATAACCAAGTCTACATGAGTATTGCTCCCCACAAAAGTCACCAGACAAGACCTATATACCTTTTCAACTATCACAGACTCACCCACCGAAGTAGAAACACGAATAGGCATGTCAAGCAACTCACAATGTAAATTAAGACCAGTAGCAAATGAGGAAGATACATATGAAAATGTGGAGCCAGGATCAAATAATACAGAAGCCATGCAATCACAAACAAAGTATTACCTGTGATAACCACATTAGATGTCTCCGCTTCAGACCGCCAAGGGAAAGCGTAACAATGGGCCCTATCACCTGTCTGCCCGTTGCCCCTACCATGTTGTGCTGTAGTGGCTCCAGTTTGCCCGTCACCCCGGCCGTTTTGGTTACCACCATAACCTCGGCCACCACGTCCTCCAGAATGACGGCCTCTTCCATGACCACCTCTACCTCTGACTATTTGAGGTCTGTAACTCTGTTTTGGACAATACCTCTTAATGTGTCCAGTCTCCCCACATCCATAACACTCTCTAGATTCAAGCATAGGTCTCTGTGAGAATGACGAAGTCTGGGATAACCTCCAAACTCAGAGAAGTGTTGACCGGTCTGCGGTTGACCCCCAACTACAGTCTGCAGTGAAGACTGAATAGGTCGGGCTGGATAACCTCCTGAACCCTGCCCTGTGGAGTAAGAACCATTAAACTCACCTCCCTTACGAAACCTTTTTGATGTCGATGCCATGGTGAAGTCATCTAGCTTCACTCCCTCTACCTCTATCACGAAGTCTACCACTTCCTGAAAGGATTTGGCTGTAGCCGCTACCTGTAAGGCTGAAATCTGCAAATCTGACCTCAACCCCTTCACAAAATGGCAAATCCGCTCTTGTGGACTGAAACAAAGCTGGGTGGCATACCTTGATAATGCACGAAACTTAGCCTCATACGCAGTCACCGACATCTTGCCTTGCTCTAGGCTCAAGAACTCATCTCTCCTCCTATCCCTCAAGGTCCGGGGGATATACTTCTCCATAAATAAGCTAGAGGATGACGCCCAAGTCATAGGTGGTGCCTGTGCGGGTTGACACTCAACATGTGACTGCCACCACATTTTGGCATTTCCCTGAAACTGCTAGGTTACAAACTCAACGCCAAATCTTTCCACTATGCCCATTTTATGTAGTAACTCATGACAATCAACCAGAAAATCGTAAGCATCCTCATATTCAGCACCCTTAAAGACTGGAGGTTTCAATTTCAAGAACTTACTGAAAAGTTCATGCTGATCACTTGTCATTATAGGCCCTGTAGTCAAACGAGGAAACGTGCCTATTTCCAATGAGGCATCCATGCGGGAGCCTCAGCAGCGGCCTGTCGTACTTCCGGAACCTGAGGTGCTGGTGCAGAAAACACTGGAGGTGTCTGGCCTTGATCAGATAACCCGCTAAGATAGGCAAGAAGCTGATTAATCATCTATGGGGTAGGTTGAGTTGGTATTTCCTCATTCTGCACTTGCTCACTTTCCCCTTCCTCACCCTCTCTTACTACTTCCTCAGTCGGTGGAGGAGTCACCGCCCTAGTACTAGATGGTCCAGGTGCTTGTCCTCTTCCTCTAGAGGACGTCCTCCCGCGACCTCTACCACGGCCTCTTGCCACTAATCCTTCTCGAGCTACAGCCCCAGTGGCTGGCTCAGTTGCATCTTTTCTCGCCGGTGTTGGTGTTGGTGCCGTTGTTGCTCCAGTTCGAACCATCTGCGAAATAGAGTGAAGATGGTCAGATACATATTTGTATCACCTAGATACCAATTGGATCCAAGTAATAGCACGAAAGAAAGAAAGAATGGAACTTTCCTAAAGTCTTATAGCCTCTCAAAGAAAAGTAAAGGTGTCCCCCTACCGTTCCTTAAGACTCTACTAGACTCGTTCTTGTGTGATGAGACCAACGAACCTAATGCTCTGATACAAAGTTTGTCACGACCCAAAACGAGCCGCGAGTGGAACCCACACTTATCCTACTATGTGAGCGAACCGACCAATCTAAACCCCAACATTTCAACCATAATGAACGAAATACAATGCGGAAGACTTAAAACTCATTAACGAAATCAATTAAATAACTTCTAAAATCTATCAATCATTATCCCCAAAATCTGGAAGTCATCATCACAAGAACATCTATCCTCAAATTACTAAATCTAAGAGTATCTAAGAAGCTAAAATAAATAAAATGTTAGTCCATGCCGGAATTCCAAGGCATCAAGACATGAAGAGGAAGATCCAGTCCAAGCTAGAAGCAATAGCTCACCCTGAAATCTGGCTTGATGAAGACTGGCTAGTGTTGCGGTTGAGTTGAAGACGACGGTACGTTTGCTGCACTCCACAATTAACAAAGAAAAACAAATACAAGTAGGGGTCAGTACAAGGCACAAGTACTGAGTAGGTATCATCGGCCAACTCAAAATAGAAAATAGTATATATCAGATAATAACATAAAAAATCAACTAATATTCTTAACAGGCGACATTAACAATTACCATAACCCTTGGTCAAAACACAAAGCAGATCAATGAGGACTCAAGCCTCCCCATCATACTCATTTGGGAATTAGTTCTTTAAGATTTAGTATATTATCATAATTCAAGATTCATTATCTTTATTCCTCTTGTGTCGGTACGTGACACTCCGCTCCACTACTACTATCCTGGTGTCGGAACGTGACACTCCGATCCATATACTATCCTGGTGCCGGAACGTGACACCCGATCCATATACTATCCTAGTGTCGGAACGTGACACTCCAACCATATCTATCCTGGTGTCGGAACGTGACACTCCGATCCATATACCATCCTGGTGCCGGAACGTGACACTCCGATCCATATACTATCCTGGTGCCGGAACGTGACACCCGATCCATATACTATCCTGGTGCCGGAACGTGACACCCGATCCATATACTATCCTGGTGTCGGAACGTGACACTCCGATCCATATACTATCCTGGTGCCGAAACGTGACACCCGATCCATATACTATCCTGGTGTCGAAACGTGACACTCCGATCCATATACTATCCTAGTGTCGGAACGTGACACTCCGATCCTTTAATCTCATTACTTTAGTTCATGAAGCCTTCTTTTATACCAAGGCATCATCATTATCAAGTAAATTTGGGATTTAAGATTCAATAGCCTCATTATGCTAATTCATCACAATTATATAATCACATCATGCAAGCACACAATTAAGCATAAAGAAGACTTTATAATACTACCCAACACATATCATTCTCTATTAAGAGTTTACTACGAATAGCATAAACCATAACCTACCTCCACCGAAGAATTGTGATCAAGCAATCTACTTTCCCAAAGCTGCTTCTTCTTCATTTTCTCTCCCTATTGATCGTTCGTTTCTCCCTCTCTTTGTTCTTTCTATTTTTCTTATTCAAAACCCTTTTTCTTTTACCCTAATTGTCATATAATTAAGTATAAAAGATGATAAAAATAACCCACTAATTATTCCAAGGTTATCTCCTTTAACCCCCAAGAAATTGAATTATTAACATTAATCCACTAACTTCATAATTATAAGCATGAATAGTCCAAAACGCCCCTTAAAACTTTTAAATAGAAATCCGACCCAGTCAGGGTTACGCAACCTATGAAGGTCCGTCATGGCTGTGACGGTCCGTCGTGCAGGTCCGTCACAATGTTTAGAGAGTTAATTCTGTGGAAACGTTTGTGACGGTCCGTCGTGCCTGCGACGGTCCGTCCTGCCATTCCGTCACGAAGTTCAGAGAGTCGATTTCAGTACCCAAATTTCAGAATTCTAAGTGTTTTGGAACGAGACCCCCTCGACGGTTCGTCGTGCCCATGATGGTCCGTCGTGGGATCCGTCGACCGAGACAGTTTTTCCAGAAATAAAATCTGCTGCTCAAAACGACTAAACAGGTCGTTACAGGAATTTTCCTATGCATCATAAAATCTCTAATTCAGGATAGTCGTGAACTTCACTCCCATGATTTAGAAACTACTCAATGTAGTTGATGTGAAATTATTGCCCTTGGAATTTAACATAACGCTCTGATACAAACTTTATAATGACTAGAATCTAGACCCTAGCTGAAACCTACGTCATTGACCTCTCACAGGCCGCAAACAAGCCTACATATGTTATCGTTACATCATCTTGGTTAATTTTAGCGGAACATGTTAAACTTTTACTTACTTAAAGTATACATAGAATTCATAGTAGGATACGTTATAATCAGATATGATTTATCTATATCAGTTCATAGTTGTTCACAACAACCATTTAATACCAAGATACTCAAATAAAATAGTCATATCTTCATAAAATATAAACTTGCCAGAAAGGCACCAATACATTGTCTGAAAATAATTGAGAAAGAAAAGGTAGTGGGACATACTCCACTAGCTTAAGCCTACATCTAATCTAGAATATAATAGGAAAGTTCCCTCGAAATCATGAGGTCCTACGAAGTCCGGATGACTGCTCCACGTCCGGATAGCTTTAGCGTCGTCTCATAAACTCTAGTGTCCACTTTTGCCTGCACCTATAAGTAAAAAGTTATATGGGATTAGTACACACTTGTACTATGTATGGGTATATGCAAGCACACACCAAAGACATGCATGATTAAGAAGATCTCTCTCCTAACGATATGATTTATGGAAAGTCAAGTAAGTTGACTTGCCAAATCGGATTAGGAAATTCATACTATGAGAGTAACATGCATCATCATACATATTATTTTGCATACATCACATAACATATTACGTATAGCACATAACATATTGCACATCACATATAACATATTTCATATTATTCGTTCATATGCCATGAGACCTTGGAATCATTGACTTAACATTAAGACTTCCCAAATTGAGGAATCAACATATGGGACCTCAACTAGGTAGTCTACATTAGCAAACACAAAGTCTGTTTAATTCATTGTTACTTACTTCACTTACATTCATTCATAGGTTAGTGTAAACACCAGCTATACCTAGGATGTAGTTAAGGACTTTCATCGGGTTCATGTGCAATGACCAAGAATGACCTAGTGTCATTACTTGAGTCTAATTCACCTCTTAATTATCCTATCTAAGCACCTTTGGTATATTTCATTTCACTATATTTCATACTTTGAGGAATTTTCAACTTTAACCGACATAGATCATGTGAGTATCATGAAATCCGATGCTCACCCCACACCAAAAAGAGCTGGACTGAATATTCATTTCATCATATGCCAATGCACTTGAACTTTTAGTATGTTTCACACTCTTACTCAACCCTCCTAGGTTCAAATCATTTACATACATCTCACATTTGCTTACTTTTAAACTTATGTTGGACTCACGGATCCATACGTACAAGCCATCAATCTTCATTCATAATTCGTCTAAGTAAATCATACTTACCCAAGATTATGTGGTACAAGACATAAGCATCTTTTAAGTATTACAACGTCTCGAGTTCAATTCCTATGGGCAGCATGCATTAATTATTTATTCACGTAAGACTTATGCATCAATACGGAATTGGGCAAGGGAACAGGATTTTGAATCCCTTGAGTAACACTTAATCTTATATTAAACTTTGATAATTTTTTTTTTCTGATTTAAGGGAACCTAGGTTGATCTTCATCACCCCCATATATTTTTCTTTCTTTTCCCTCCTCTCTTTTTCATTTAAGTCCAAGAGGATGTGGGATAGGTCCCCCACAACCTTATTTTATTTCTCTTAAATTTCCTCTTAACTCTCTCACCTATCCAAGAGGTTGTGGGTTCAATCCCTACTCACCTCATTTTATTATTCTTTCATTTTTCTCCTAACTATCTCATCTATCCAAGAGGTCTTGGGTTCAATCCCTACTCACCTCATTTTATTTTCTTTCATTTATTTCCTAACTGTCTCATCTATCCAAGAGGTTGTGGGTTCAATCCCCACTCACCTAACATCTTCAATTTATTTTTTTATTTTTTTAGCTTTCATATAGTGAGGTCTCGCGTTTAATCCCCAACGACCTCACATGTTTTAATTAATTTTTAAAATTTCAAGAATTCCCAATATTTGGCCGAAACCAAATTTCCAAAAAGCTGGGAATTTAATCACATTTTTGTAGCCTATTTTCTCACCCTTTTTCACGTTAAACTTAAGACATTTTGAGTAGTTTTTAGGGAGATAATTAGCTGCATTTTCAAGGTTACCTTCAATCAAGAATTATCACCAATTTCAGCAACATTATACTCATTAGAACATCACTCTTTTAACATATTTATACACGTAATTTACAACATTTATCATGTAAATTTGAGGCTTCAAACCGTGGCTAACTCATGGCACACCCACGCATAAACAAGTTAACGTAAATCACATTTTCGGAACACATCTTTTGTTTCTCACATAATTTTTTAATACACATTCTAACACGTAATCAGAACCAGCCCTAAAATCATCTACCAGAAGTCATACATACGCATACTCTAGATCTTTCAAAGGATCTAATGACATGGGCATACAACGGGGTACAATCTTAGTTTTTGATAGGAATTAAGATGAACTTAGGGGTCTCTTGGAAAAGGAACTAAGAGAAAAGAAAATCCAAACCTTAATGTCGTTCAAGACTTGTTTCAATGCTGCCGATTTCCTACGAAACCAAGCCTCACCACATAAACTTCAAGCATAACCCGTCGAGGAACCCCTTTTTGTTTACAATTTTAGAAAGTCTTTGCTTTTGAGTTTTAGCGTACCAGTTCTTGATAAACTTTATTTTTTGTTCTTTTCTTTTTCTTTTGTTTAAGACTGACCATGCAAGTGAGGGTGAGAGTAGATAGAGAGACGTGAGAATGAGTGGATTAGGATTAGGAGAGTTAGGTAGAGACTTAGTCAAACTAGGACTCCTCATTATTTATTAGTTTATTATTATTTTCTTTAGTTAAGAATCTGATTTTCCTTGACTTAAATAAGAAAATTCAATATTATTTAATTCAACTGAATCATTAAATACCAATTAATTCATTTAATTTGTTGCTTCCACCCAGGTTCGAACCCAGATAAAGCTTAAATTCGCATAAGGGTCAAATTAGGTCAACCCCTACCCCAATTTCCTCTTAATCATATTAATTAATTAATTAATTTTTAGGATAATTATAATACTACCCTTATCCTGAAAAAGACCATTTTACCTCTAGACCCTCCAAACTTAAGATTACCCCTTTCAAGTCCAGTTAAGACTCATCCGGGTGAATCTTCATATTCGGGTGACCTACATGGTTGGAGCCAACCTTGCCTAGCTCAACTAAGTCACCAATTTGGTTGTCTTGGCTGTTTCATAGGTTCAAAGGTCTGGTTCTACGCGCATTAATCTATGTGAACCCGGTCTAATCTTAGGCATTCTAGATACATTAGGCATTACTTAGTATAGTCATTGTAGGGTTGTTGCAATATATATCCACATCATGAGGATTATGGTGACACCCCTCATCTTCAAGTTCATTCGGTGCTAAGATAAGTTCCCTTTATTTAAAAGCCATTATTAACATTACTTTATAAAACATTAATATTAGGAGATTGACTCCTCATATGCTTATATCATTGGTCATAGATGAGAGTTCATCAACATAAATCATGTAAGTAACCCTTATACATGGACATAGGAAATGTAAAGCACTATCTATTTCAGGGTACCCTTGAGAACACCTTTCAAGTGCCCCTCTATTGACTAGATCATCATTCATGTGTGTGTATACATATATGTGACAAATCCTTTCACATAACACATTAAAACCACACATGTTGATACTTCATGTCCTTCATGCATAAATGTAAATGTATAACTATATGAGCAATCTTTTCATGTAAAAACATTTAGAAACTAGGTATAATCATACTTCGTCATAACATATACATCAGATTATACCATATAAGACATATTTTTAACATGCCCATACATTCAATTTCATGTACATAGAAACCAAACCTAGGAACTATCCTACCAAGGTACTCATATGAAATACACACACAAGGTCCCATAACCTTACCTATACTAGTACACCTAACACTCATCCCAGTTAAGGAAATACATAACATACTTCACATACATTTACCTTACATGCAAAGTAATAGATATTTAGTGAACATGAGAACAACTTTTCATTATACACCATCCCTTTTCTACATTATAAGCATACATAATTTGTGGGTGTTTGTGTGTATTTGTCAAAATTATAACATAATTTCTATCAATAAACACATTGAGGTAGTCACCCTCTTAATACCACAATGCACAACCAAGCATAGACCACACAACACAATTTAGCATAGGAAGCAAGCTAACTTCATATTACACTTTAACACTCCTAACATTAGCTATTCACACATTCACATAGGATACATGGGTAGGGGTCATCAATACTTAACACTTCTTTAATTGCAACGCCTACACATGATCTTACCATAACCATTTATAGGCTTATAATACTAACTACATAACCTACATTCACCACTAGAATACAAGACTATGTACAAGTTACTCGTGTGATCATCATAACAACACACTCATATATTCATCAATTTTGCCTTCATGGCCATAGTCAACACACATATATAATGATAATAAAATAAAAAGCCCCATGGTAAGTGGACCACACCAAAAAATGTCATACCAGACTTCATCAACTACAATAATATAAAAAAGAATAGGAGAAGAGTAGACTTTACCAATTCATCAACCTTTTGATCAAAATTGATCAATAAACCTTTTTCACAAACATTACATGCATAGGGCAGTATCTAAATGTACTTTAATCGTGAAAGCAACAATATACAAGTCGTTACAATATCATACTACAACCTAATAAAATGCATCACATATATACTAGAAAGAGGATAGCTATAGATCATCAACAAATTTTCATGGTATTAATTATCAATCATATTTTATCAATAATGTGAATTTATGGAAGTATCTAAAAAGATAGAGCATCATATCTAATCATGCTTCATCTAATACATCACCATCAAGTCAATAGGCTAGAAGAACCTAAATCAATCGTTCCAAATTCAATTGTTATCTATTCATATTGGATTAATTATACCTAATAATTATCCCATCACAAATTTAGGCAGTAACTAAGATAATTCACCATAATCGAGTAAAATAACAACCATCCTAACGTCAATATAACAAGTTACTACACGATACACTAGCCTTATTCAAAACCTTCAAACTTGACCCTCATGGATTATTCCTCAACAATTCATCATCAATACACAGACTAGACATTAGGTATAAGATTATTAATATAATTGAATCACAATTCGATATACATGAGATCAAGATTATCAAGCCATACATAGGTTAAAATCGAGTTTGTCAGAGAGCATGGGTTCATCATCAATCGGATTTAAAATCACATATAATTCAGTATATAAACATCAATATAATTATATTATGCTTTTGAAATCAATTTGAAAAAGAACTCATGGCTGGATTTAAGAAGAAGAGATTTGATCATGGTACTTCTTTGAGAACATTGAAGTGGACTCTCTAGATGAAATATTAACTAGATATGAAGGATCACCATACCTTTATTAGATGAATAATCCACTAAAAATTTGTGAAGAACCCATGGAAATCACATGTACAAGCTGACCTTGAACTTCACCTTCAATGGAGATTTCTAAAGACGATATTTTGGGATAGGGAGATTTTGATTTTGAATGGAGGATTGGGTATGGTATCTTAACATTTTTAAAGAACCTAATACACCCAAAAATAGGTAAATGAACATCCTAGCGTCAGGTTAGCACGTGGAGTGAATTTCCCATTCACCCGATAATTAGGGAGCGTGCATGGCTGTAACTAAAGCCTTCATCGACGGCAAGCCATTGACACCACGTTGTACCATCGATGGACCATTTTTGAGTTCCGTTATTTGGTTGTGAGGTTCTTCTTTGGATGATCCTTCCCCAATCTAAATGTCCATTGAAGCCTCCCCATCTATGGGCGTCAGTAAACTAATGAGGCATCGTTTGGCTCAGTCTGTTGACACTAAAAGGTAGTGTGTCGACATCCTTTGGGTCCTTATTGAGGATCATTTGCGGTGACCTTGAGAAGTCGTACCCGGAAGTGTCCTACTTGAATATACATCTAAAAAGTTCAATACCTTCTATAAGACCTCGAAAATGACTTAGGTAAAGATAGAGCCTCACATGGTTTTTGTAGTGGTATAAGGTCCTAAAATGATTTATAATGTGGGTTTGAAGTAGTGTCTAAGAGTTTAAGTGCATTGGAAGTCAGACGTCAACGGACGACCAACACATTCAACGACTAAGTCACCTAAGTGCCTCAATGTGTTTTTATGTGTTTATGTGTGATGCATGATATTATATGGTTCTTAAATGATTTTATATGGTGTTTAAAGTCAGTGTGTACAGTTTCGTGAGGTTTGGATGTCAAACGTCCAAGAACGTCCACGACTTTCGAAAGGTTTTCCTTGAAACCACCTTGTGTGTCTATGTATGTTGCATTGAGTTTTATGTGTTTGTTTTGGATGAAACTCATGTGGTAGGTCCTAAACTTGTATAGAAACACATTTGGGATGGAAACATCCGGGTATGACTCCATTTATTACCCTCAAGGGTCCCTAAGAGAGGCCTAACATAGAGATCAACAGTGCCAGACAGTGGTCAAACGACGAACCAGTCCACGGCTGGTCGACCAGGCGACGGCCCGTACATGGGTATCTTCGGTTAGTATGTTTATCCTTCAGGTTTGGGAACCTCTGAAGTGAACCACGATACCCCATCGATGGGATATGACCTGACCAACGATCCGGCGATGGTCACGTCGATGGTGCTGAAAAGTTGGCAGTTTTTCTCTTGAGACTTGGGGGTTTTGGGAAATTCACCCTTAGACTTATAAAACCTGGGTACGGTTTTTTTTAGGCGTTTAGGGGTATTTTAAGAGTATATAAGTGATTAAACTCTCACTTAGACCCTAGCATATAGATCAAAACCCCTTCCCTCCTAAAGTTTCTCCAAAAATATCCATGTGAGTTCAAAGTGAAGATGGAGCTTGAAGATGGGTCTTCACTGGAGTTTATTCTTCAATTATATTTGGATTATTCAATTAAGGTATGGTATTTATTAATCTAAGGATTTATATCACCATAGATCCTATTTCAAATATTTCAAAAAGATGAAAAAGTCCAAATTCTACTCTAAGTCTTGGGTTCTTGAAAAATGATTTCCAAACGTTTATATATTATGAAATTGATGTATAATTGATGATTTCCAATTAAAATCTCCATGAATAAGTCTCTAAATTTCACCAAAATATGGGCGAATTGATTATGCTTTGATATTCATGAATTCATATGTAGATTGTTATGGACTTTTGATTTATGTGAAGATTATGGTTAATTGGTTTATATGTTGTGTAAATTTGATAAATTGATCAATGAATATTTATATCTATGGCATGCTAAGATTATTGAATTGATCTTGACTTAATGCTTATGATTTCTAATGTAATTCTCTATGGGCTATCTAATAATCAAATAATTATATTCAATTGATATCTATGTTGTATTAGATTGATGAGTATTGATACAATTGTATCGAATTGTTGGTTATGGACTTGGGTAAGGGCCTTATGATATTGAATTGGATGATTTACCTTTGGAATTGAAGTGGTAAGATGGAGTGGGGGTATGCTGCCCTAATTCCTTTATTTTGATGTTAATTAGACTTCAATTATGTTATGATTGGTATGGTCCACTTATGGTGGTGGTGTTATGTGATTTAATTGCAATTGTCATGGCCTTATCGGCGTTACTTTATGCAATATGATGATCATGGCATTGTTGGCACTACGTGAAGTATTATGATGTTTTCTATAGTTGTTTTATGTGAAGTATGAGTACATCTATCTATTTTTGAAGTAATGTGAAAGTATATGTTCTTTCTATGTATGTTAGGAAATCATGTAAACCATAACTGTATGCTTCTACGTCTATTCTTAAGGTTGATGCATGGTTGTTCCTACTTGACCATATGAGTCTATAATACTTATGTTGATGATGATATTGTAGTGTGTAGGATGACTTAAAGATGATAGTGGTTATTCTTATGTTCTTGTAGAATAACTAGTAATATGTGTAAAGGTGAAGTATGTGATCTCTTATCTTTGTTGACTTGTGTCCTTACTTGATGCTTATATGAGTATGAATATGTGATGTCTTAACTTAGGATGCTTAAGTATCTTAGTATTTAATATATAATTTATATGTGACCTTGAATGATGTTAAGAGTGTCTTTTATGTAAAACCTTTAACCTAGTGGTAAGGTTATGTATGTTGAGGTCGAAATTAGTAGTGGTATCCTTCATGTAATGGAATGATGGACTTAAGATTAATTGGGTGGAACGGCATCATATTAATCCTTAGGAAAGTCATAATTTTCTTCTTGGCGCCATTGGGAAGGTAGCCCTAAGAGGACCTCTTTGGTAGGGTAAATATGATTGGGTTATGAACTTGCGGAACCCTCTTATGTGAACCTTAAATGTGAATTTCTTTATGGGAACGAAGGCTAGGACCGAATGAGTATGGAAAGAGGAATTACTTCTAGTTAAGTATGAGACTAGATTACATAACATGTCCTTCATATTTCTTAACCATGTGGCTACATGGGATGTGTGCTATTTATACCCTTGGCAAGTAGAACACCCTTATCGGAGTAGGTTAGAACTCTGGATTCCGTGAGGTTCTAACACGGTCTGTGTCGGTTAATACCTATTCTCCTCATATGGGATACTTACTAGCATTAGAGAAGTTTTATGATATTTAGGTGGTGGTATGGGACACTATCTAGACATTGCACATAGGCTTTGAAGGTGTTAGTGAGAGTCCCTAGGTCTTGTTCAAGAAAATTACTTGAATGTCCTTTAGGTGTTGAATGACTCTTAATCAACTAGTGAAGGTAATGTCGTAAGTTAAGAAAGTATGTTAAAATTAAGTAGTGCTTATCTAGAGTTATTAAGGGTTGTCTAGTTAAGGTGTGAAGGGTTATCTAGAGTTATTTACCTAGATAAGTCTAAAGAATGACTCTAGTTAGGGAAGTTCGTTGATTATGTGGACATGATCTATGCCTTAGGTAATCTTAAGGATTATTTAAGGTAATCTTGAAGAGGTAACGATGGACGTTATCTTCTTGATTTATTTAAGTAAGTCTTTTGATCGCCTTTGAAGGAGAATGTCATATCACCTATATGCTAATGTGTTAAATGAGAATGATTCTATCAAGACCCGGATTCTGGAACTCGAATTGCAACCGGCGTCGTTGACCTCTCAGAGGTTGCAGACAAGCCTCTTCTTGCATTCATCACATTCATCTAGTTAAATTTGCGAGAAATTTAAAACTTTTTAAACTAATGAAGTATACATAGACTTCATACACTTCTTATATTGATACATCATATACTACGCTCAAGGTAAAGGACAACCATCTAACAATTGCAGAACAAATTCAAATCAAAGAATAACATATCATAGTAGTTTTCCAAAACGGCCTTATTAAAAATCTTTGAATAATTGTATGAAAGAAACGCTAGGGCAACATCAACTATAAATGTCTAATTACTAATGTTAGACTAAAACTGTAGCATCCTCAAAGTCAAGAGGACCTACCAAATGGTCTGGAGAATGCTGAGTCCAAACCGCTGCAATGAGTCTTCAATCTGCTCTCCAACCTACACCTAAATAAATAGTAAATTTTATAGGGTTAGTAAGCCTTTTGTACTAAGTATGGGTGTATGCACACATATACATAAGGCTATGCATGATCAATGAAAGCTCTTCCTAAACAACATGCTATTTTTGGGGAGTGTATTCACTAGACTTTTATAAATCATTAGTTGTGAATTGTGGTATGAATATGATGTATTGCATTCAAAGCACACAAATCATTTTTTATATGATTACAATACCTTATAATCATTAACATAATTTTAGAACAACTCGAGCGAATATTCGGAAATTTGATAGTCCAAACCCGGGAGCCCTATTTTTTACACTTAGATTATTTTCAGTCTTTTTCTACGTCTTGTTATAGAGTTCAATGATCTTATTTAATCTTATGTTTCACTTACAAGTGCAATGATTCATTTAACTCCATACCTATAATGAATCCAGTAAGCAATTCACAAGACGAAGAAGATGATTTCGCTACTCTAATTTAGATTCTTCATTCTTATTTCCTTTGGGTATGATTATCTATATATGTCAACATTTATTGTGTATGCACATTCTATAGTTGTTTCATAATCCATACTCCATTATAGGCTACATTACTTAAAATTTAAATATTTCATTCTTAAATAGGGTATGAATGTATTGATAAGCCAATCTTTATTGGCGATGCCCATTAATTGATTATTAACCCTGTTTATATACCTTGAGGCATCTATTCATACTCAATATTGGCATAAGACAGTTTATTTTTAGGTATTCTTCTTCTTCTTCTTGTGTAGTTCAATAATTCCTTTGATCCTATGTTTTACTTACAAGTGCAATGATTCATTGTAGTCTCATACCCACAATGAATTAAGTAAGTAACCAAAGGACTAAGGAAAGATTTCACTGCCTTAAAATGAGTCATTCGTTACTCTATGTATTTATTAACATTTCATAAGCCAGTTTCTATTCGTTATGCCATCTGTTTCATTACTTTCATGTTAGGGAAGTTATGAGGTTTTAATTTGTCATTATGTTTCTACTTCCCTTTGTAGACATCATATAAGAAGTCATTATAAGACAATCTTATTTTGACTTTTTAACGACCTGTTTTAGTCGTTTGAGCAGCAAATTTTAATTCTGGAAAAACTGGCCAAGACCATGGGCACTGCGACGGACTGTCACAGGCACGATGGCCCGTCGAGGGTGCATCGTTTCAGCATACTTAGAATTCTGAAAATTGGATACTGAAAATCGACTCTCTGTAATTGTGACGGACCTGCAGTACGTGCCGTCACATCCACGACGAACGTCGTGAGTTCCCGTTGCAAGACACTTCAACTTTTGAGAATTGGGTATACAAGAAACGAGTTTCTGACCGTCAGGACGGAGGTGCAGGACGGACCGTCACTGGTGTGACGGGCAGTCACAGTTCACCTGGAATTTTGGGAGGCTGCGACGACCATCGTGACGGACCGTCGCAGGCAGGACGACGGCCCGTCACAGGTTGCTCAAATCCCAGGCAGAATAGGATTCCTCTACACGTTTTTAAGGGTCGTTTTGGACTATTCTTTCCTTAATTATAAAGATTGAGGGTTAATATTAATAAGTCTAATTACTGGGGGTCAAAAGAGGTAACCTTAAGTTAATTAGTGGGTTCTATTGTCCTCTTTTAGTCTTAATTATATGATAATTAGGTTAAAGGAAAGAGGGTTTGAATAAAACAAAACAGAAAGAACCAAGAGAAAGAGAGGAATCGATCGAGAGGCTGAGGAGAAAACAAAGCTTTGGAAATTCTTGCTTGATCACTAGTCTTCGGTGGAGGTAGGTTATGGTTTATTTCATGCTATTCGTAGTAGACTCTAATAGCGCATGATATGTATTGGTAGTATTGTAAACCTGTCTATATGCTTAATTGTATGCTTGCATGAATATGATTATGTGATTTTGATAAAACAAGCATGATGAAAACCATTGAATCCAAAATCTTGAAAGAAACTTTAATAATGTTATTAATGATAATGCCTTGGTATAAAAGAAGGCTTGATGAATTGAAGTAATGGGATTGGTGATGCCTGGTCTTGGTATAGAAAGGCTTGATGAACGAATTGAATGAGGTTAGTGGATCGGAGTGTCACGTTCCGACACATAGTATTAGTGGATCGGAGTGTCACGTTCCGACACATAGTATTAGTGGATCGGAGTGTCACGTTCCGACACATAGTATTAGTGGGACGGGTGTCACGAACTGACACGTAGAATTAGGGGATCGGAGTGTCACGTTCCGACACATATAGGGATCGGAGTGTCACGTTCCGACACATATAGGGGATCAGAGTGTCACGTTCCGACACATATAGGGGATCAGGTCACGTACCGACAATAGTGGTAGGGGATCGGAGTGTCACGTACCGACACAAAGGAAGAAAGATAATGAATCTTGAAAGATGATAATATACTCAACATAATGAACTTAATTTCCAAATGAGTATGGCATTGAGGCTTGAGCCCTCATGGATGAACTTGATGGTACTTGTTGATGATTATAGTACTTGTTGTTGCTACATGTTGAGTTATAGTTGATTTATAATATTACTTGATATGTATTATCTTCTATTTTGAGTTGGCCGATGATATCTACTCAGTACTTGTGGTTGTACTGACCCCCTACTTTTATGTTTTTCTTCTTTGTTATTTGTGTAATGCAGCAAACGTTCCGTCAACTTCAACTCAACAGTAATTCGAGCCAGTCTTCGTCATACCGGATTTCAGGGTGAGCTAACGACTCTAGCTTGGACTGGATCTTCTTTTTCAAGTCTGATGCCTTGGACTTCCGGCATGGACTAGCTTCTTATGTATTTTTAGCTTCTTAGACATTCTTAGATAGTAATTTGATCATAGATGTTCTTGTGATGATGACTTCCAGATTTTGGGGATAATAATAATAGTTTTGGATTGTTTTTATTAATGAGTTTAAGTCTTCCGCATTATTTTCTGTTGTTATACATTGAAATGTTAAGGTTTTATGGGTTGGTTCGCTCACATAAAGGGAAAATGTGGGTGCAGTCGCGGCCCCCGATTTGGGTCGTGACAAACTTGGTATCAGAGCATTAGGTTCATTGGTCTCATCACACCAGAACGAGTCTAGTAGAGTCTTAAGGAACGGTAGAGGACGCCTTTACTTTTCTTTGAGAGGCTATAAGACTTTAGGAAAACTTCACTCTTTCATTCTTTCTTTCGTGCTACTACTTGAGTCCAATTGGTATCTAGGCGATACGAATTGGTATCTGACCATCTTCACTCTATTTCGCAGATGGTTAGAACTAGAGCAATGACCGCACCAGCAGCAGCAACAATGGCACAACAAGAAACGTCTAAGCCAGCCACTGGGGCTGTGGCTTGAGGAAGAACAACGGCAAGAGGCCGTGGGAGAGGTCGTGGGAGGACGTCCTCTAGAGGGAGAGGACGAGCCCTAGCCCATCTGATGCTAGGGCGGTGACTCCTCCACCGACTGAGGAGGTAGTAGAGAGAGGGTGAGGAAGGGGAAACTGAACAAGGGCAGAATGAGGAAATGCCACCCCAACCTACCCCAGGGATGATCAACCAGGTACTTGCTTATCTTAGCGGGTTATCCGATCAGGGTCAGGCACCCCCAGTGGTTTCTGCACCAACACCTCCGGTTTCAGAGTACGACATGCGGCTACTATGGCTCCCCGCATGGATGCATCATTGGGAATAGGCACATTCCCACGTCTGACTACTGGGCCTATAATGACAAATGATCAACATGAACTTCAGTAAGTTCTTGAAAGTTCTTGAAATTGAAACCTCCAGTCTTTAAGGGTGCAGAATCAGAGGATGCCTACGATTTTCTAGTTGATTGTCATGATCTACTACACAAGATGGGTATAGTAGAACGGTTTGGCGTGGAGTTCGTGAGCTATCAGTTTCAAGGGAACGCCAAAATGTGGTGGCGGTCACATGTTGAGTGTCAACCAACAGAGGCACCACCTATGACTTGGGAATCATTCTCTAGCTTGTTTATGGAGAAGTATATCCCAAGGACTTTGAGAGATAGAAAAAGGGATGAGTTCTTGAGTCTAGAGCAAGGAAGGATGACAGTTAACGCATATGAGGCTAAATTTCGCGCACTATCCAGATATGCCACCAACTTTGTTTCAGTCCACAGGAACGGATTCGCCGTTTCGTGAAGGGGTTGAGGTCAGAGTTGCGGATTTCAGCCTTACAGGTAGCGGCAACGGCAACATCCTTCCAAGAGGTGGTAGACTTTGTGATAGAGGTGGAAGGAGTGAAACCAGATTACTTCACCACGACATCGACATCAAAAAGGTTTCGAAGGGGAGGTGAGTTTAATGGTTCTTATTCTAGAGGACAGAACTCCGGAGGTCACTCAGTCGACCAATTCAGTCTTCACTACAGACTGTAGTTGGGGGTCCACCTCAGAACGGTCAACACTACTCCGAGAGACCTATGCCTGACTCGAGAGAGTGCTATGGATATGGGGAGATTGGACATATTAGGAGAAATTGTCCAAAACAGAGTTACAGACCCCCAATAGCTAGAGGTAGTGAGGTGGTCATGGTAGAGGCCGTTTTTCTGGAGGACATGGTGGTCGAGGTAATGGTGGTCACCAAAACGGCAGAGGTGATGGGCAAAACGGAGCCACTACTACGCAACATGGTAGGGGCAACGGACAGACAAATAATGGGGCTCATTGTTACGCTTTCCCTGGGAGATCTGAAGCGGAGGCGTCTGATACTGTATCACAGGTAACCTTGATTTGTGATTGCATGGCCTTCCGTATTGTTTGATCCTGGATCCACATTTTCTTATGTATCTTCCTCATTTGCTAATGGTCTTAAATTACATTGTGAACTACTTGACATGCCTATTCGTGTTTCTACTCCGGTGGGCGAGTCTGTGATAGTCGAAAAGGTATATAGGTCTTGTTTGGTGAGTTTTGTGGGGAGCAACACTTATGTAGATTTGGTTATCTTAGAAATGGTTGACTTTGATGTAATTCTGGGTATGACTTGGCTTTCTCTGAATTTTGTGATCTTGGATTGTAATGCCAAAACTGTGACGTTAGCCAAGCCTGGGACAGATCCGTTAGTGTGGGAGGGTGACTACACTTCCAATCCGGTGCGTATTATCTCCTTTATTCGTGCTAAGAAAATGGTTAGTAAGGGGTGTTTAGCTTTCTTGGCACATCTCAAGGATGACACTACCCAAGTACCTTCGATTGAGTCGGTTTCGGTAGTCCGTGAGTTTTTGGATGTGTTCCCTGCAGATCTTCCTGGTATGCCACCGGATAGGGATATTGACTTCTGTATCGATCTTGAACCGGGCACTCACCCCATTTCTATACCCCCTTATAGAATGGCTCCCGCGGAGTTAAGAGAGTTAAAGGCACAACTTCAAGAGTTGTTGAGCAAAGGCTTCATTAGACCAAGTGCATCCCCTTGGGGTGCTCCGGTTTTGTTTGTGAAGAAGAAGGATGGGAGTTTTCGAATGTGCATCGATTACCGGCAGTTGAACAAGGTAACTATTAAGAACAATATCCTCTTCCTCGCATTGATGACTTATTCGATCAACTACAAGGTGCTTGTGTCTTCTCGAAGATCGACTTGAGATCCGGTTATCATCAATTGAAAATACGGGCAACGGATGTGCCAAAGACCGCTTTTCAGACTAGGTATGGGCATTATGAATTTGTAGTGATGTCTTTGGGTCTTACAAATTCCCCCGCTGCTTTCATGAGCTTGATGAATGGGATATTTAAGCCGTATTTGGATCTCTTTGTGATCGTATTTATAGATGATATACTGGTATATTCTAAAAGTAGGGAGGAACATGAGGAGCATTTGAGGATTGTGTTGGAAATGTTGAGGGAGAAAAAGCTTTATGCCAAGTTCTCTAAGTGTGAGTTTTGGCTAGATGTAGTGTCCTTCTTGGGGCATGTGGTTTCTAAGGAAGGAGTGATGGTAGATCCTTCTAAGATTGAGACAGTGAAGAATTGGGTAAGACCCACTAATGTGTCAGAAATACGAAGTTATGTTGGGTTAGCTAGCTACTACCGCCGATTTGTCAAGGGATTCTCTTCTATTGCTTCCCAATTGACGAACTTGACTAAGCAGAATGTTCCATTTGTATGGTCGGATGAGTGTGAGGAAAGCTTCAGAAGAAACTCAAGAATTTGTTAACTACCGCGCCTATCCTCACCCTGCCGGTAGAGGGTAAGAACTTCATTGTCTATTGTGTGATGCATCCTACTCGGGTTTGGGTGCAGTGCTAATGCAAGAAAAGAATGTGATTGCTTATGCTTCAAGACAATTAAAAGTGCATGAACGTAACTATCCAACTCATGACTTGGAATTGGTGCCGTGTAGTGTTTGCATTAAAGCAATGGAGGCATTATTATATGGGGTTAAGTGTGAAATCTATACGGATCATCGTAGCCTACAGTATGTCTTTACTCAGAAAGATTTGAACTTGAGACAAAGGAGATGGATGGAACTACTGAAGTACTACGACATCACTATTTTGTATCATCCGGGGAAGGCGAATGTGGTGGCAGATGCCTTGAGAGTAGAAAGGCGGGAAGCATGGGAAGTCTAGCTCATTTGCAAGCTTCTAGACGCCCATTGGCTAGAGAAGTGCAGATTTTGGCTAATGACCTTATGAGGTTAGAAGTAAATGAGAAGGGAGGATTGTTAGCTTGTGTGGAGGGAGGCAGATCCTCCTTCCTTGACAAGATTAAGGGAAAGCAGTTTGATGATGAGAAATTGATCCGGATTCGAGATAAAGTGTTGCAAGGAGAGGCTAAAGAAGCAACAATCGATGAGGAGGTGTGTTGAGGATTAAGGAAGGGTATGTGTACCCCGCGTCGATAATCTGATCAACACTATTCTGACAGAGGCTCATAGTTCAAGGTATTCTATACATCCGGGTGCAACCAAGATGTATCGCGACCTAAAGCAACACTTCTGGTGGAGTAGAATGAAGCGGGATATTGTTGACTTTATTGCCAAATGTCCGAACTGTCAACAAGTAAAGTATGAACACCAAAGGCCCGGAGGAACGCTTCAGAGAATGCCCATTCCGGAATGGAAGTGGGAGAGAATCGCAATGGACTTTGTGGTTGGTCTTCCAAAGACAATGGGTAAGTATGACTCCATTTGGGTGATTGTTGATAGGCTAACTAAGTCCGCTCATTTCATTCCGGTCAAGGTGACTTACAATGCAGAGAAGTTAGCAAAAATCTACATCTCAGAAATCGTTCGATTGCATGGAGTTCCACTATCCATCATATCAGATAGAGGTACGGAGTTTACTTCTAAGTTTTGGAAAACATTGCATGCTGAATTAGGTACTAGATTGGACCTTAGTACTGCATTTCATCCTCAGACCGATGGTCAGTCTGAGCGAACGATTCAAGTGTTGGAGGATATGCTTCGCGCATGTGTGATAGAGTTTGGTGGCCATTGGGATAGTTTCTTACCTTTGGTAGATTTTTCATACAATAATAGCTATCATTCCAGTATTGATATGGCCCCATTCGAAGCATTGTATGGGAGGAGGTGTAGATCTCCCATTGGGTGGTTTGATGCATTTGAGGTTAGACCTTGGGGTACTGACCTCTTGAGGGATTCGTTAGATAAGGTGAAGCGCATTCAAGAAAAGCTTCTAGCGGCACAAAGTAGACAAAAGGAGTATGCAGACCGGAAGGTTAGAGACTTGGAGTTCATGGAAGGTGAACAAGTCCTGTTGAAGGTTTCACCCATGAAAGGGGTGATGCGGTTTGGCAAAAGAGGTAAGCTAAGTCCAAGGTATATTGGACCATTCGAGGTACTAAAGCGAATAGGGGAAGTGGCTTATGAACTAGCCTTGCCCCCAGGGCTGTCCGGAGTGCATCCGGTGTTTCATGTGTCCATGTTGAAAGATACCACGGAGATGGAAACTACATACCGTTGGGATTCAGTTTTGCTTGATGAGAATTTGACTTATGAGGAGGAACCGGTTGCTATACTAGATAGAGAGGTTCGCAAGTTGAGGTCGAGAGAAATTGCATCCATCAAGGTCCAATGGAAGAATCGACCGGTTGAAGAAGCTACTTGGGAGAAGGAGGCAGATATGCAAGAAAAATACCCACATCTGTTTACAGATTCAGGTACTCCTTTTCGCCATTGTTTTTCTTCTTTTGATCGTTCGGGGACGAACGATGGGTAAATTGGTATCTATTGTAATGACCTGTTTAGGTTTTGAGCAGCGATTTAATTCTGGAAAAACTGGCCAAGACCACGGGCACTGCGACTGACCATCACAGGCACGACGGCCCGTCGAAGGTGCATCGTTTCAGCATACTTAGAATTCTGAAATTGGATACTGAAAATTGACTCTCTGTAAATTGTGACGGACCTGCAGGACGTGCCGTCATATCCACGACGAACCGTCGTGAGTTCTCGTTGCAAAATACTTCAACTTTTGATAATTTGGTACAAGAAACGAGTTTCTGACCGTCAGGACGGAGGTGTAGGACGGACCGTCACTGGTGTGACGGGCCGTCACAGTTCACCTGGAATTTTGGGAGCTGCGACGACCATCGTGACGGACCGTCGCAGGCACGACGGCCCGTCACAGGTTGCTCAAATCCCAGGCAGAAAAGGATTCCTCTACACGTTTTTAAGGGTCGTTTTGGACTATTCTTTCCTTAATATAAAGATTGAGGGTTAATATTATAAGTCTAATTACTTGGGGGTTAAAAGAGGTAACCTTAAGTTAATTAGTGGGTTCTATTGTCCTCTTTTAGTCTTAATATATGATAATTAGGGTAAAGGAAAGAGGGTTTGAATAAAACAAAACAGAAAGAACCAAGAGAAAGAGAGGAATCGATCGAGAGGCTGAGGAGAAAACAAAGATTTGGAAATTCTTTCTTGATCACTAGTCTTCGGTGGAGGTAGGTTATGGTTTATTTCATGCTATTCGTAGTAGACTCTTAATAGCGCATGATATGTATTGGTAGTATTGTAAACCTGTCTATATGCTTAATTGTATGCTTGCATGAATATGATTATGTGATTTTGATAAAACAAGCATGATGAAAACCATTGAATCCCAAATCTCGAAAGAAACTTTAATCTATGTTATTAATGATAATGTCTTGGTATAAAAGAAGGCTTGATGAATTGAAGTAATGGAATTGGTGATGCCTTGGTATAGAAAAGGCTTGATGAACGAATTGAATGAGGTTAGTGGATCGGAGTGTCACGTTCCGACACATAGTATTAGTGGATTGGAGTGTCACGTTCCGACACATAGTATTAGTGGATCGGAGTGTCACGTTCCGACACATAGTATTAGTGGGACGGGTGTCACGAACCGACACGTAGAATTAGGGGATCGGAGTGTCACGTTCCGACACATATAGGGGATCGGAGTGTCACGTTCCGACACATATAGGGGATCGGAGTGTCACGTTCCGACACATATAGGGGATCGGAGTGTCACGTACCGACACATAGTAGTAGGGGATCGGAGTGTCACGTACCGACACAAGAGGAACAAAGATAATGAATCTTGAAAGATGATAATATACTCAACATAATGAACTTAATTCCCAAATGAGTATGGCATTGAGGTTTGAGCCCTCATGGATGAACTTGATGGTACTTGTTGATGATTATAGTACTTGTTGTTGCTACATGTTAAGTTTATAGTTGATTTATAATATTACTTGATATACATTATCTTCTATTTTGAGTTGGCCGATGATATCTACTCAGTACTTGTGGTTGTACTGACCCCCTACTTTTATGTTTTTCTTCTTTGTTATTTGTGTAAAGCAGCAAACGTTCCGTCAACTTCAACTCAACAGTAATTCGAGCCAGTCTTCATCATACCGGATTTCAGGGTGAGCTAACGACTCTAGCTTGGATTGGATCTTCTTTTTCAAATCTTGATGCCTTGACTTCCGGCATGGACTAGCTTCTTATGTATTTTTAGCTTCTTAGACATTCTTAGATAGTAATTTGATCATAGATGTTCTTGTGATGATGACTTCCAGATTTTGGGGATAATAATAATAGTTTTGGATTGTTTTTATTAATGAGTTAAGTCTTCCGCATTATTTTCTGTTGTTATACATTGAAATGTTAAGGTTATATGGGTTGGTTCGCTCACATAGAGGGAAAATGTGGGTGCCAGTCGCGGCCCCGATTTGGGTCGTGACAGACTTGCATATTATTTGATGAAACTTCATAAGTATTGATATTGGCAATTGATATTCTTAAGCTGTTCTTCATAGCTCACTTTGAACATACGTTCTATCATCATTCTTTCTTATTTTAATAGAGACATCTTTAGAAATAAGATCCTACGAGCTAACATAAAATTAAATGTCTTCCCCACACCGAAAGAAGGTTATTCACCTATCAAAATTAATCTAGATCATGTGAGCTATTCATGAAATCCATTATCTGCCCACATTGAAAAAGGGGTGAATTCTCGCTAAGGCGAATTAATCTCAATTGTTCACTCCACACTGAAAAGGAATGTTTCACAGCTACACTGAATCAAGAATATATCGTGAGCATTAAGAGACATAGATCATGTGAGCTAAATATGAAATCCGGTGTCTTTCGCATAACAAAAAGAGGTGGAATCACTTGCCAAAGTGAAACCGAAACATACCTAGCTCTCTTAGGTGGAAAAAACTGGCTAGTTCCTATGTTGGATAGACATAGTTCGAAGACTAGGGACTTAATGAGACTACTTATCAACCTCGGTGGTAGAGTCGTCTCATGATACTTACACGTGTAAGCACATGCTCATAACTAGTCTATCGATGTTGTGCTCACTTTCATTATCTTGTTTATCTTTTAGAGTAGACTCAAGCATTGTAGAATCTTGCTTCTAGAATTAGATTTACTTACTCTTTTAATGAATTTTCATCCTTACTTTACATTGAAAAAATGTTAATTTTCCCTACATATCATCCTTAACTTAAATTTATGAATGCGAATTGTCCTTACATATCATCCTTAGGTGTTAATGAGACTAGTCTCACACATTCTAATACCTTCATTGGTGAGTAATCTTTTAACATAGTAGTTTAGGTGTAAGTAGGACTTGTTTCACTTCCTTTAACACCCCCATTCGGGTCACTTACTCAATTTAGACCCCTTTAATTATGTTATAACTCACGTTACTTCCTTACTTTAGTGCAGTAGCTTGATTTCATCGTTTATGGACAATGATCATTTCTTTTAATAAGTTATATATGTTTATAGTTCATTCTTTTAGAGCATGTTGGGAGTTGTCCCAATGAATGTCATGCTCTTGGTTATGGATTCATTGAATTACTTTAGAAGTGCTTCTAATATCATTTGATACTCTACTTACAAAAGATTGGCATATGATTAGTATTGGCCTCAACATTTGGATATTAAACTACATAACCATTTTTGTTGGCATAAGCCAATTTTACATATGTTCATATTTAAAATGAATATATATGAAACATTAGCCATTCTTTCAATCATTTACACAAACACATAGCCATTTGCATGCATCCTTTTTGACAAACAAGTGTTAGCCAATTTGTTGGCATATGATAGACAATTCATTCAAGATGTGATTTCATAGATGTCTTTTAAGCCAATCTTAGTTTTTGGCTTTTAGTGATATCATTTTTAAATCACTTGGAAAGCATCATATTAATATTAGATGAACTTAGCATCTTAATAACATCACAATAACAGCAATTTAGCATTCGTCCAAAACACATTAATCATATTACACATCACGGACGTAACTTAGCATATCATCGGTTCTTGATTTACATGTTAATATTAAGTTTACATGAATACAAGTTCATAGGTTCATTGTTTATTCATCATTCAATAAAAATACATGTTAATAACATCCATCACCACATACCAACAACATGATATCTAACCTATTCATCTTTGAAACGAAAAGGATACTAGGGACAAGGGAGTTCGACGACAATACGGGAACAACCCTAGATTTCACGATCTTTGAATCGCTCAAAAGAAAGTTCTCTTGGAGAAAGTATCCAAGAGAGAAACCCATACGTTAAGTAGAACGTAATATATGAAGACCACCTTGAACAAAACTTGAAGAAACCTTGAAATCGCCTAGAACGTCTATGAACTTTCCGCCTCTTTATTTCGTTCATTTTAGTGTTGTGTTCTCTGAGTATTTGATCATGATTTTTAGGTTTAGGAACTGATATTGATTCATTCAACTATGTCTTAATTATTTAATTAAATATATAAATTAATTAATTACTAAAAAGCCCCTCCTAGATTTACTAGAAATAGGAAAATACAACACTTAGTAAAATCTGAATTATTCAAAAGAATTTCATTTTTCCCCTTTAAATTAATTAATTAAATGAATAATTTAATAAATTAAGGTACCTAGGGTAATTACTAAAGTACCCATAAATCATTGGAACCATAATTAGCCCTTTTGGACCATCCTAGGTTAAGAACTAGGATGTTTCTTGAGTTGTACTAGGTTAGTGTAAGAATTTAAATTTGACCCATTTAATATAATTAATTAAATGTATAATTTCATTAATAAAATTACCTAGGATAATTAATAAAGTACCCTTAAGTCTTGATAACCATAAATAACCCTTTTGATCATCCTAGGTTAGGTACAAGGTTGTCTTTTTCTTGTCTTAACCGAAATCTGGAAACTCCTTTGAGATTTCGGTTTTGCCCTTTTAAATTAATTAATTATGCTAATAAATTAATTAATTAAGTAGCCTAGGGTAATTACTAAAGTATTCCTTAGTTTTTATTAACATAACCAACCCTTTTGAATCCTAAGTTAGGTACTAAGTTATCTTTTTCTTGCCTTAACCGAAATCTAGAAATATCTTTGTGATTCGGTTTTGTCAATTCAGATTAATTAATGAAGATGCTAAACTAATAAATTAAGTAACCTAGGGTAATTACTAAATTATCCCTAAGTTGTTTGTAGCATAATTAACCTTTTAGATAATTATAGGTTAGGTACTAGGTTGTCTCTTTAGCGAGTTACTTGGTTGATGTCACCCAATTTAAGTCTTAGGTTGACAGGTTCAATAATTAGTTTATTTAGGTTTTTCTCAGGTTAGTTATTTAGTTAGGGCAGCAGGTTAGTGTAGAATTAGTTGGAGAGCTAGGTTCTACAAGGTTGAACCAATGTGCATGCCTTTCCTTCCTTAACTACCCTAACCAAATTAAGTTAGGGTGGTCCCCTCTTGGCCGATTCCCACATGCTTTGCCAATGTGCTTACACATGGGTTGGTTTTACTTTCTAAACTAACTATTCCTGATATTATATTTGGAATATTTACTTATTGTCCGAAGGATCCTCATTATGTCCTTGGGCACTGCTTAATCTATATGATCATTTTAAATGGTCATGTGGAATGGTTTTTGGCTTGACACTTGGATGCCTAGTACATCATATATTTCAGGGAGATGTCATTTATATTAGCTTAGGGTATTCATTGTAGGTACATTTTTTAAACAAGCTCATTAATACTTAGAAAAATTTGTTAACACCCTTTAGGCCAATATTTTCTAATATGCCAAATATTTTGCTTATTTGGGTATTATATAGAAATTGGTTAATACCCCTTAACCAATTTTCTATACTATGCCCAATATTTCTCAATATTGGGCATGGGGATGCCTACGTACCCAATAATCATTCTTAAAGACATATTGGATTCTTCACTAGACATGTAATTTTCCAGAATATTCAGATTCTATCTTAGGGAGTCTATAGGTTTTTCATGTGTGAGTGTAAGGGATTGTACGGGAGGTCACTTCACAAATCACTCAAGTGAACCTTAGAGTCACCTTGTTAGAAAAATCTCATGTTCTTATGTTGATATCTCTTAAGTGTGTATGTGACTCATTATACATAATCTTGAGGGTCATTTAGGCACATATAGAAAGGGTGTGTGGGCAGTCTTTCTTTGTGTGACTTAAGTGAATCTTAGGATAGATTTGAGTGAGAATATTACATGCTAAAGGGTGTCTAAAGTTAACTGATGGAATTTCACTATAACAGTGAATTGAATTCATTGTACAGTGAAGTGACTTCACTGTAATGTTTGCTAAAAATATGACTTTTTGTTAAATGATATCTTATGTGTTTCTAATTTGTTAAATGTTGTTGTTATGATTATAGTATGATGTTCTAATCAAAATTAATGAAAAGCATTTTATATACTAAATGTCCCTTTTTTCCTGGTTTTTGCAGGGCTTCCATACTTAGTACATCTAATGTGCTAATCACTTCTTTTCCCTATTTGACTCAAGTGTAGGGAATTAAAAATCTTGATGTGCAAAGGAGGATGAATAGGTTTCTAAGGCTTGAAGATGAAGAATTGGTGAGTCCTAATCGATTCGAGGACAATATCCTCATGCCCCTTATTTCATAGACTTTATTTTATTGTCTTATATGGGATTAGTCCCAAGTGTGTAAACTCCAAAGTTTAGATGGTTCAAGTAGATTGTTGTAACGGTTTAATGTTTTAAATGAAATTCTTCTGCTTGTGTAATGTTTATAGAAGAGTTTTTTGTGGGTGAAGAAAGTTTTTAATTCTTAACTATTTTAGTATGTGTATTATGCAATGAATGATACGAGAGGCTTAGATGAGACTATCTTGAAGTCTCATTTGTCGTGTGACGACACAAGGATGACCTAACTTTGAGGGTGTTCTTGAGGTTCGTGGCACGTTTCATGCAAGTTTCAACAATAATGAACACATAAAACACATCCAAACATGCAAAGCAACTCAAGACACACATGTATGTTTCAAGTGCTAACTTTCGAACTTCTTGGACGTTCTTAGACGTTTGACCTCTAAACTTCATGAAACTAAAAAAAGACTAAAAACACAGTTTTTACTCAAATAATGAACTCATAAGCTCATGACACATACATAAGCACATAAAAACACATAAGTCCCCTTAAGTGACTAGCGATGAACGTCTTGTTCGTCCCTTGACGTTTGACTTCCAAATGGCTTCAAATGACCCATGAATACTTTAATACACTTAATTAACATGTTACCAATTTTATAGGCAAAACTGAATCTCTAGACACCCTAAATCATTTTCGGGGTCTTACATAACAATGTGGATCAAGGCTTGAATATTTGGTAAAGTTGACCTACATTCCTCCATATTCTATAGATTGATGATATAGTGTACATGATGTGGTATTAATTCTAGGATAATTGAAGCATGATTTCGTCTATGTTATGATACATTTATCTAATGCCATATATTTGAGTTGTTGATGAAATATGAGTATCTATCATGATTATTAGAGGTTTCTGAATTGGTAAGATTGCTTATTTCCTCTACTTTCCTATAGAATTGCTAGTTAGTTAACCTTGTATGACATTGTGTGGTATGGTCCAATATGGTGGTGGTGTTTACTTCTCGTCAAGATATATATGAGTTGATCATGTCATTGATGAAAAGTTAATATAATATGAATGTGTGGTTAGCATAATCACACAATGTGAAGCATATGCCTAGTCTCTTAAACTAGTAGCATGTTCTAAGTATTGATAATGTATTCTATAATTGAATGAATTTGTAAGGGTTAGTTGTAGATTAGGTACTATTATTGATAATGGTGTATGACCCCCTACCTATGTACCCCTATATGAATATGTTATATTAGCCAATGTTAGGAGTCTTTAGTGAAATATCGAAGTTGTCTTGTGTCCTATGCTAATATGTGATGTGTGGTCTATGCTTGAATGTGCATTATGGTCTTAAGAGGGTGTCTACCTCAATGTGATGTTGATAGACATTATGTGATCATTTTGACCAATGTATACACACTTACACCTTATGCATGCTTATAGGTAGTATAGGTTCATGGTGTCTAATGAAAAATTATCTTCTTATGCACTAATGTCTACTACTATGGCGTAAAGTATATGATCATAAAGTATGTTATGTATACCTTAACTAGGATGACTTGATAGGGGTACTAGTATGGAAAAATGTATGGGACCTTGTTTATGCATTGCACATGTGTGCCTTGATAGGATAGTTCATATGTTTGATCCGTGTATTTGAATATGAATGCATGTGTATGTTATGAACATATACTATATGCTTTGATGTCAAGTTTATGATGTTATGACGTATTAATGTTAATAGTGTCTAAATGGCTTATATGAAAGGATCTGTCATATAGTTACATGTATACACTTATGGATGAATGAAGTGAAGTATGAACATGTATTTTCTAAGGTTGTTTATGTTAATGGTTTGCTCACATATATGTATACACACACACGAAAACATTTCTTTGATTCATCTATGATAATATAGGCAACATAGGGGCTATTGAAAGGTGTTCTCAATGGTACCCTAAACTAGATGGTACTTGAATATTCTATGCCCATGTGAAAGGTTTGCGCAGATGATTTAGGTTGATCAATTTCTTCTATAACCTATGAGATAATCATATAGGAGATTAATACTCCTAAATCCCACTTTTATAAAGTAATTTTAACAAATACATTTCAATAAGGGAACTTATCTTAGCACCGACTGAACTTTATATTGAGGGGTATCCTTTCCAAATGTGGGAAAGTAGGTTCACCTTAGTCCTCACGAGGTGGATCACTACAATGCCTCATTTTTCCATTTTGCATTAAGAGGGTCTCCATATATGCATGCAAGTTCCATAAAGTATGTTTGCCCCATACGATTTAGCAAGTGATATCACCTTATATGCTAGCATGATGTTTGTGTTCTACTTTGTCAAGGTAGAACACCTTCCTTTGGTGTAAGGTTCTACAACACCAAATTTCATGTTTAGCACCCATGGTCTTAGTGTCGTTTAAGGATATAGTTTCCCTAAATTAAAGTGGACAATGAAAGTAAAGTAAGAACCTTAACTTGGATAAACTAAGGGAAGTTTCTTAGTGTAGGTGAGGGTATGAGACTTTACCTATGAATTGAACAAGTAGATCTTGAAGGGAGTTCTAGGAAGGTTTTCGAATGTATATGTACATGTTTATGTTCCTTATTTATGACATGTAGTATTGTCTACTAGTTGTGATGATATACATAGTATGAGTCCGATTGAGTTTATATGATGAAGGTCCTACTTGGTATGCATGTAGTTCACTATAATATCATGGTTGATGAATGAAGTACATGTTAAGGCTTGTAATCTCTATGTAGGTTTAATTAGTATGATTGAGGTTATGACACTTGACATGTACACTGAACTAGTGGGCCTAGACTGATTATGAGTAGGGTTCTATGTTGTCCTTGTAAAGTGAAGTCTAAGAATCTTAATGTTCATTATTGTCTTATTATGATGATTTTGGAAGTCTTCACTTGTATGTGGTCTTATAATTAGTTCGTCTTTGTGGTCCATAAAGTATGTTGGGTCAACTGTGAGTTATATGTCTGGTTATGTGAAATGGTTCTATGAATACATGTGTTGGGTTAATGAAGTATTATTACTTGTGGCCTGAAGGGGATGATTTAGTGTGGATAGTGTAATGGGATATTATCTATACATTACACCAAGTATCACTAGAGGGTTACTTGGAAAGTTAAAGGATTTAAGAAGAAAAAGAAGTTACTTTGAATAAAAAGGGGCTTACTGTAAATGAGAAAGTAGTTAGTGTAAAGTGATACCAATGTTCCTAAAATGTAATGCATGGCTTATGTGATTTTGTGTCTATTTTATATGCCTAAATGAAGTATGTGAATTCAATTATTCTTATGGTATTCACGTTTGATGAAGTTTTCACAAAAGACATGATGCATGGTTTCAAAGTAAAATGTCCTCTTTAAATGCATGTTCTTATATGGTTTCCATACTTAGTGCATTCTTGTACTAACAACATTATTCATAACCTTTTTACACAAAGTATAGGTTATGGATGCATGAAGGATGTATATAAGGTGAATGCTTGATACGTGTTCTCCAAGCTCGAGGAAAAAGGATCCTTAAGTTAACGGATTTCCTATGTCATGTTTTCTATAAATTTATGAAATAACATAGTGATATTTTATGTTATAAGGGTCGTATTTCTGATGTACTCTAATGATGTTGAGTCTAAAATGGAAAGAGACTTAGAGTCTTACTATGTATTATGATATATTATATATAATATAATTGATGTTCTAGCATATGAAGTTCTATGAAAGTTTTATATTTTCCGCTAAATATACCTATGAAAATGCGATGAATGATAATTATGTGCTTCTACAAAACATCCAAGAGGTCAAGTAAGCCATGTTACTTTAAGGGGGTGCTCCCCCTTGGTGATAGACTCATACACCCTCTCCAAGCCTACCTAAGAAATCCTCAAAGCTACTCTAGATAAGTACCTTTCCATTAAATGCATTTAGCTTAAGTCATTCTGTTTATTAAACCATTTAAGAGGCACTCAACAATAAGTGTCCCATAGAGAAACCTGCATATTTAAAGCGTACTCGTTGAATGACTATATAACATCCCATTCCACTACTTAAACTAAATAGAACTTACCCAACACTAGCATGTATCTAACATGATGAGAATAGGAAATAAACGATATAGACCATAATAACTGGGCATGGAATTCGGAGTCTACCCTACTCCGAGAGAGTGTGTTCTACTTGCCAATGGTAGAACTAGGAGACAACCCGTGTAGGCACATGGTTAAGGAATATCAAGGGTTTCTTCGTACTCTGATATCCATCTTAACTAGAGGTACTCCCCAAGCATATTCTCTTAGTGCTAGCCTTTGTTTTCATAGAGTAATTTAATAGAGGAGCATATGAAGAGGTACTATATCTTGTTCATAACCAAATAACAATATACCTTATCAAAGAGGGTCCACTAAAGCTGATTAATATAGCTCAATAACTTTCGTAATGATTATTTCATGCTGTTGCAGCCAACCAACCCTAAGTTCACCATTCACACAAGAAAGATACCATTACGACTTTTAACTTCAAGGATATCATAACCTTCTTCCTAAAAGGTACCACATAAATGACCTTCTTATATATATTTAAGATATATTCCATTCATACATATACATTCATGACAAAGGTGCTTTAGCCTATTAAGTCAAGGATTCGTATTCAAATTGTTCATATATGAAGTAAGGGATATAGGTCTACCTAAACAAGACACATTTCATTATCATCTTATCTCATTTACAATATCATTCATGTACAAGCTAGGGTTAAATTAAGCATTCTGCAAGTAACCCGACACACTTCTATAGAATCATGAATATAACTAATCATAATGCTCAAATAGTCAACTAAGAAGATTCACAGTTCAATATCAAGTATACACCTATAAGGCATCACTATAACCTGTCATGATCACATATAATCACTTAGAAGAGCACATACTTTGACTTTACATGTCCATATAAGTCATAAAGACCTTCACAATACTGACATATTCAAGTTATAACATGATAATATCATAATTCATAAAGTAATGGCGATGAGGACACTTTGTTTCATAATTCATAAAATAATGCCGACAAGGCCACACTATTCACAAGTATAGAACATATGCACCGCCTCCATTAGTGGGACATACCAACCATCATTATAATTCTAGACCTATGGTACACAATATAGAGAAGTTTAGGTCAACATACCACCATTCCAATCAAACAACTCAATTATCCAATTAAACGAACTCAATACACAAAGGCTCTTATGAACATCCATGATCACCAATTCAATCCATTAGTAAGAATATACAATGATACAGAATAATATGATATGAATTTATAAATTTAGGACAACACAATTACCATTCTAGCATGATTCTTTCATAATTCAATAGCCCTAATAAAACTACACATGTAATTAATGTAATGGAGACATGATCAATTCACCTATAATATGGTAAAAGATTCATGTTTTCCCTGGGTTTATGGAGTTCTTAGTCTAAAATCATCAATTTAATCATAAAAGAGTTGTTCGAAACGTTTCATGCAAGAAACCACGGCTAGATTACATTTTAGAAGTTCATCTTTTGAGAAATTCTTGGAAAACCACATTGAAGATAGACTCCTTGAAGAATAGATATTCAAGGATGAAAACCATACCTTAACTATCTTCATACACGAAACTGAATGCAAATTTATAGAGAAACAAAGCTTAAAGATCCAATTTCTCTTCAACCTTCAATGGTGTTCTGGAGTGTTCTTTAGGGGTAATGGGTTTTGTTTTTTGAAATAATCAATTCACATAAGTGTTCAATGCCCAAATAAATTTAGGAAGGTGCTGCAAAATTTTACGAAGGCTAGGTGAAATACCCAAAATAGCCTTAAGAAACCACCCAAATAATTTTAACAAGGCTAGGTGAAATTCCCAACTTACCCTTGAGCTAGCCAAGAGAGCTAACAAAATCTCCAGGTGCCATCTAGGGACCATTCTACCGGGCATCAACCCATCGAAGGGCCATACAGGCAACCGTCTATTGGGTTAAAGCGTTCCGAATGAAAGATTAATCCCCCTAGACTATATCCCCACCTAAGTCCTCCACCTACAGGGTGTCGACTGAATCACTAGCGTCGATTGCCTTCCGTATGTTTTGATAGTTTTTGGAAGCAAGTTGATTCCTATTTGTCACATCTGGGTTTACCCCTAGATGTAACCACCGGCGTCATACTCTTTCAGGACTAAGACTAGCCTCTTAGTTTACATCATTGCACTCATAGGTCAAAAATAAAAAAATTAACACTTTTCATTACTTCTGATTGGGGGTTTACATAGACCTTTTACATACACATAATATATATCCATATCAAGTATACATATACCCTTCATATATGAAGGTTACATCGCCTTCTACTTTTATTTGACATAAGTATATAAAACATAACATCAACATAATAGTCAAAAAAATTTCTCTTCCCATAACCATCTAATAAGAGTGTAAGAACCTTGTCATAATACGGTACATCAAAGTAAGAATGCTTCATATGGGCAATACAATGTTTCATACTAAAATGGGAAGAATGAACTATACAAGTCTTTAACTACAAAGAAAACTCCATAAGCTAGATGGTGTATCACCCTCGGAAAATGAGGACCTACCCTATTTGGATGATCAAGACATCCAAGCCTTATTCAAGTCGTCTCCAGAGCACCTCAATGACTGGAACCTAAAATATAGGTGAAAAGGAAGAAATGGGTTCGTACGCCACTTGTACTAAGTATAATACCATATGCACATACAATATCAAATCATGCTAAAAAGGACATTTTATAAAAACATGCTACTTTATTCTTTTAAAAGCAACATATATCATCAACGGAAAACATACAAATCAAAAAGGCATACTCATTAGGTCAAAGCAAATAACATGCTTATCTCAACGTACTTTAGCCCATAGTCTAGTACAACCTAAACATCTAATAATTATATTACAAGCATGCATAAGCAAAACTACTACTCATGTATCCTCACAAAGCCAACAAGTGCAATTACCAAGCAAATCCCCATAACCTTACTCAATCAAGTGACCCAATCAAGAACCATGACTAGTATTCAACTCCATACAACATAACCTTTGAGGATACACAACATCATATTTTTTTCAACCTAAACCAAATACATGTTAATAAAAATATCAAACACCATATAATATCATTTACATGTAAAGTCATCATATTATTATCTTTTGCATTTTTCATCATATACATGCATAATATCAACCTTCTAATGCTTCCCTTAAGGCAAAGTAGTGCAAATCATAAGTAGAGTCCCAATACCCCTACCTTGGTTGTCAAACCTCTCAAGTCACCCTAGTTCGTTTATACTTCATTGCTTCATTTTAGTGTAGGGAACACTTTCCTTAACCGACATAGACCACAAGTGCTAAGTGTGAAATCCATTGTTGTAAAACCTTACACTGATGGAAGGTGGTCTAATGGACAAAGTATAACCAAACATAAACATAGTTTTCAATGTGGATCCACTAGTTAGTCTTCCTATGAGGAAACATAGGTATAGAACTAAGAGATAGGTATACTCCTTCTATATACCACTTGGCAATTGGGGCCTCCTCTCATGGGAATCCTTTGGATGAGTATTCATCTTTGTGAAGTCAATACCACATATAGAACTATAGGGTGAATCTTCCTCTTTAGGAAGTCATCAACTCCCATTGTCAAGTTCACTCTGTGCTTAGCTAAGTCCCTATATTGAAATGTATTTACTGTCTTTATTAATTATCATATCTTATTATAGGTAATCGGTTCGAACCATTGTATAATCATAATAATCATAGCTCAATAAGAATTGCATGAGTATAGTCCTTTCATTACAATTCATATAAGTGAGGTTAACACATTACATATCACTTAATAGTAAGGCACATTGGTAAGATTCATTATCCTTATAACACTCACATATTAGTCAACCTTACAACCATATTCAATACGTTTTAATTTAACATCATACAATCCCTGCCACTCCTAATCAAAGGCATACACCAATAACACATCATTATTTATCATAATTAATCATTAATTGAAGTAAAGAATAGGGATCATAATACTAACCAAGTCTCCTTCATAATCCATCACTAAGGTCTCACCATCAACCCTTAATTCAACCTAATTAGGTCATAACATCAACATAATTCATTAACCAACATGATAACAAGTCTTAAAGAATCACTACACCATCATTCAATACTAAATCAAAGCTTAAGACAAGATACTTAGGTCAATTCTCACAACCTTGATCACTTTTCATAAACTAGTATGAAAGACTACAATTCACCCTAAATTTTTCATAATTAATGTAACAGCATAATCTATTAGTAATTCAACAAAGAATCAAGTCAATTGAATCAAATACAAACTAAAAATTAATATCAAGATCAAACCTAGGGTTAAGGGTCATTATATACAAACTAGAACAAACCATCAAGATATATCATAATTATGTTAGAATAAATGTTAGTGTATTCATATTATCCAAAAGAAACCATAAAAAAATCAATTCATTACATGATTTTTGAGATTGAGAAGAACCCACATGAAGACTCAACTTTTGAAAATGCTTTGAAGGAACCCTTTGAGGAAAGAAGTCTCAATGGTGAATTAGATCCCACACCTTAATATTTTGTGAAGATTTGGTGGTGAAATTGTCCCTTTAAAGACTCGAAATCTGTTTCCTAGCTTGATCTTCAATGGAGTCATCCAATAGAGATAGAAAGAAAAGAGAAGAAAGAGAGTTTTGTTGTAAGAGTTGTAATTAGGCTAATGGGGTTGTGGACTTTATATGGAGAGTTAATTAATTTAATTAGGCTTCCCTAAACCCTAAATAACGTCCTAACCTTTAATTAACTAATTTAACTTAATTAAAATGTTCAAGAAAATAAAAGTGCCACCGATGACACCACGATCGACGGATCGTGGGTCAGTCGACGGACCAGACCTCTTCCTTGTTGCACATCTGTCATTCTTGTCAGACACTGTGTAGGTGAGGGCCTCCACAGAATTGTCTAAGTGTTTCTCGATGGTGGCATTGAGGCCTCGTCGATCAACACATGCCCCATCGTTTGTGTTTCGTAGGTGCATACTGCATAGGTAGTATTTTCTTCAACGTTCTAGGGTCCTCCTCAAGGAATCTTGGTTGGTCCTTGGGAAGTCGTACTCAAAAGTTTCGACAATGAATCATCTTTACCACATATTATACACCCTTTCACCAAATTTCATCGATTTTCGACTCCTAAAAGCTAGTAAAATAGGCTAAGACACGCTAGTACCCTCTTGAACAAGATTCCGGACATTATGGAAGTTCTTGGATGTTTTGGTTTCTAAACTTCATTAATAAACTATATTCATTAAAATTACCATTATAATAGTGTCGAGACCTCATGACACTTCTGTAAGGATAGTAGACATGTTTGAGATTTTTGAAATGTTACATTATCACCCCTTAGGAATATTAGTCCCCGAATGACACTAAAATTCTTCTGAAAGAAGGAATAGACTAAAGACTAGAAGACCAACCAACAACAATACATAACTACATAAACCATATCTAAAGGAACAAGACAAATTCAAAACTTCAATTATCACACATGAGGCTCAATTATCACATTATGTGGAATTTTCCTTCTCACAACAACAACATGATCTCAACATGCTTTATATAAGTCAATTATGCCAATTTTCATACCAACAACATGCTTCACATCATTTCATAAAGACTCACCATATCAAAATGCACCACATAACTCAAACAGGCCAATGAGTAAAATTTTCAAGTTTAAGTGCACAACTTCACTGTTAGTCACGGTAAAGCAAAAATCAAAAATGCACATTTTGCAACATTTCACTAAAAATCCAAACAACGTCAATTTTAGTTAGTATATTCATTATTAGTAAGAACTAATAACCTTAGTTATCAAATAGATGAGGGTAACGGGATTTCATGTCCGCCTCGGCCTCCCATGTTGCACCCTCAACTAGGTTAACACCTTTACGGGAACCACTACTTTATTACTCAATTTCATTACTTGCCTATCTAGAATTTGAACCGGGGCTTCCTCATAAAAGAGATTATCCTTGAAACCAAGACCCTAAATAGGAAGAATAGACTCAGGATCACCAATACACTTTTTAAGCATGGAAACATGAAAACCGGATGAACCGAAGCCAATTCAGTAGGAAGTTTCGATTCACAGGCAACCTTACCAACCTTTTGCAAGACTTCTTAAAGACCCAAATAACGAGGACTCCACTTCCTTTTCTTGCAAAATCTACCCACCCCTTTCATAAGTGAAATTTTCAAATACACCTTATCACCTTCTTAAAACTCCAAATCCCTTCTCCTATGATCGTCATAAGACTTTTGCCAACTATAAGTCTGTAACCGGTTCCTTATGATATGAACTTTATCCAAAGTCTTATAAATCAAATCTGGACCAATAAGCGAAGGCTCACCCATTTCAAACCATCCAATAGGAGACCTACACCTTTTATAATACAAGGCTTCGTAGAGAGCCATGGAGATGGTTGAAGGAAAGCAATTAGTAAAAGCAAACTCCACCATAAGAAAATACTTATCCCAACTCCCCTTGTAATCAATAATACAATCCCTAAGCATATCCTCAAGGGTGTGAATAATACATTTCGCTTTACCATCCGTTTGGGGACTAAAAGTGGTACTCAACTTCACCTTAGTACCTAAACCTTCATGGAATGACCTCCGAAACCTAGATGTGAATTGTGCACCCTGATCCGATATAATTGATAAAGGAATACCATGGAGAAACAAAATCTCATCTATTAATATCATACCATAATCTTCAGCCGTATAATTAGACATGACATCAATAAAACTAGTAGACTTGGTCTACCTATCCACAACCACCCATATAAAGTCATAATGTTTTTGAGTCCGAGGAAAACCAACTAAAAAATCCATATTGATGTCTCCCCACTTCCAAATAGGAAATTTGATTTCTTATAGTAAGCCACCCGAATTTCGATTTTCGGCCTTTAGTTGTTGGCAATTTGGACATCTAGCGACAAACTCCATTGTCCTTCTTCAAACCTTCCCACTAGTATATTTCCCAAATATCATGGTAAATACTTATCGAACCCGGATGAATGGAGTAGAGGGACCCATGGGCTTCCTCAAGGAACTGATCCCTCAACCCATCTACCTTGGGAACACACAATATCTCTTAGTACCTCAAAACACCATCCCCCCTAAGGAAAATGACTCATTTAACTTACCAAGAACTAACTCTTTCAACTCCATCAATAGTTGATCAAGGTGTTGTTTGGACTTCACCTATACCACTAAAGATGACTCGTAGTTATGTGATGATGATGAATCTACCATTCGGAGAATCTTCCAACCTCACACCCAACCTAGCGAACCTATATATGTCTTTTACTAGGTCATTATTGGCTTCATCTATGTTTGACACACTGCCTATAGTCGTAAGCCTTAGAGCATCTGCCACAATATTGGCATTGTCGGGGAGATAGAGGACTCTCATCTCATAATCTTTCAACAATTCTAACCACCTTCTTTGTCGGATATTCAACTCCTTTTGGGTAAACACATATTGGAGACTCTTATGGTGGGTAAAGACAATAACACGGACAGCTTAAAAGTAATGCCTCCATATTTTCAAGGAAAACACCACGACTTCTAACTCAAGGTCATGAGTTGGATAATTCCTCTCATGCACCTTAAGTTGCCTAGAAGCATAGGCTAGCACCTTCCCATGTTGCATAAGAGCACACCCTAAACCAACTTGAGATGCATCACAATACACAACAAACCCCTTTGTACCCTCTGGTAAAGTCAACATCAAAGCGGAAGTAAGCCTACCTTTCAATATCGGGATGCTTCTCTCACATGCCTTCGACCACTTAAATTTCTTACACGTTTGGGTAAAAGTAGTCAAGGGAGATGCAATGGACGCAAAACCATCTACGAACCTACGATAATAACCCACTAAACCCAAGAAACTCCTAATACTGGTTGGAGTCAATGGTTTATGCTAATTTTTCAACCGCCTCCGTTTTCGTGGGTCAACCTCAACTCCCTCACTAGAGATAATATGACCAAGAAATGTCAACGACCTCAACTAAAACTAGCATTTTCTATACTTGGAAAAAAACTGATGTTCATTAAGATGTCGTCAAACGGTTCATGTGATCACCCTCACTTTTCGAATATACTAAGATGTCGTCAATGAAGACAATGACAAGTGAATCTAGATAACTTCGAAATACCCTCTTAATTAGGTCCATAGATGCAGTCGGATCATTACTAAGACCAAAAGACATTACTAGGAACTAGTAATGACCATATCTAGTCTGAAATTCAATCTTTGGTACATTCTAACCTCTCACCCTTAGTGGGTTATACCCTGATCTCAAGAAAATATTTGAAAAGTAGCTTGCCCCTTGGATTTGATCAAACTAGTAATCCATTCGAGGGAGAGGATACTTGGTCTTAATAGTGACTTTATTGAGTTGGTGATAATCAATACAGATTCTCAAGGACTCATCCTTCTTCTTTACAAAAGAAACCGGAGCTCCCCATGGAGAAATACTAGGCCTTATGATGACCTTGACTATTAATTCCTTGAGTTGAGCCTTCAACTCCTTCAATTCGGCTGGAGCAATCTAATAATAAGGAATTAAAATGGAATTTGTATACGGAAGCAAATCGATACCAAAATCAATTTCTCGTTCAGGAGGAATATTAGGAAGATCAGTAGGAAAGACCTCCGGAAATTCAATCACTACGGGGACCGACTCAATGGGTGGGGGGATTTCGGAGTCTAAATCTTGGACACTTACTATGTGATATAGACAACCTTTAGAGATCATTTTGCATGGTTTTGGACAAGATATTATATTTTCACATTCGGATTTACCCCCTAGATGTAATCGGCATCATCGTCCTTTTTAAGGACTAAGACTAGCCTCTTAGTCTCATCTCATTATATTCATAGGTTGACAAATGCAGAAAAATTTAAAACTTCCATTATCACTACTTGGAGGTTCACATAGACCTCTACATACACATAATATATATTCATATCGAGTATACTTTGACCCTTCGTATAGGAAGGTTACATAGCCTTCAATTTTTTTTGCACATACGTATGCGTAAAATATGGAAATAGTCCCAACGATTGTCTCATCTCATACCATCTACACGAAAATCACAATATGGGCATAGACCTTACATCAATTAAGCAAGACCACGTATAGGTCATACGAAATTACAATACTCGATTAAAAAGAGAAAGAATTAAAGATTCAATAAGCTTATAACAAAATCCGTAAGCTAGAGGATGACATTGCCCTCGAAAGTTGAGAACCTACCATATTTGGATGAAAGGAAGAATCCAACCCTTCAACAATGTCGCCTTCCAAACTCTTCAACGATCAGAACCTAAAATATTTGGTAAAAGGGAAGAAAATGATGTTAGTACTCCACATATACTAAGTATGTGATCTTATGCACATACAAAAACAAAACATGCTAAAAAGGACTTTTTATCAAAACATGCCAAATTACCCATTTAGGAACTTAATGCAAAGTCACGTAAGTCATATCAACCAACCAAACATGCTTAGTGCCCCAACAATTAATATTTATCCCAACATACTTGAAACCATGATTTACTAAACCCTAATCGTTGCTAGTCTTCAATGATGAGTTCATGTAAAGAGACAAATAAGACAGAAAAAGAGAGTTTTTGTCTTTAGGTTAATGAGGGTTGAGGGTATTTATAGTGGGATTTAATTAACTTAATTACCCTCCCTTTTATCCCAAACTAACACCTAAAACACCTAATTAATTAAATAAATTGAATTAAAAACGTGCAGAGACTTAGGACCCTCACAGACAAGACCCTGCTTACGGGCCGTCTGTGAGTCGAAAGACATCCCCCCCTCCGTCCTGCATTCCGTCGTCTTGGTCAGAGAATGTGCAGGCGAGGGGATTCCTCCAATTGTTTATGTGTAGAATGACGGGTGCATCGACGCCCCATCAATCAACACACAGACCATGGCCCGCACCTCTACACTTTGTCGCTGAGTTTAGAGGTTATTCTGGTGAAAGGGCCTTCTCCACCAACCTAAGTGTGGGACGACGGAGGCATCCGAATTCTATTGATCCATACAAAGGTTGTCTTCTGTCTCGTCAATGCACACTACTACGCATTGTTGCGTCAAACTACAGTGTTCCTCCTCAAGGGCCCTTGGTTGATTCTTGTGGAGTTATACCCGAACGTTTCAACAATGAAAAAACTCAAATACCTATTAGCTATCTTTCCACAATGTTTTGCACATTTGTTACTCCTAAAAGTTAGTCAAATAGGCTAAGGCACACTAACATCCCTTTGAACCAATTTCCCGAACGTAATGGACATTCTTGGATGTTTTGGTTCTTAAACCTCTTAAATGATCTATATTCATTAAAATTGGACTTACAAACAGTATTTATACATTATGACACCTATGTTAGGCTTTACAATGTGTCTTGGATTTTCAAAGTGTTACATATACGACCTCTGGGAATAGAATTTCGGCCTTGCACTCTACAAAAGGTTCATTTGGAAAGATAAACTTCACCACTCTTGTCCAACAATAGGGGCAAAGAAAGCATGCAAAAAATCCATACCCAATAAAATATCAAAATAAATAGTATCAAGTTCTACTAGTTCAACATAAGAATCTAATTGGGTAAACATTATTGGACAATTTCTATACACCCTCTTTGCAACAACCGACTTACCCATCGGAGTAGACACTATAAAAGGTTCATGGAAAATATCGGGCATAATATCCAACCTTTTATATATTAGAGGAGTAACAAATGATAGGGTATCACGGGGATCAAGAAAAGCATATACATCAATAGAGAAGACAGTCAACATACTGATCAACATGTCGGGAGTAGTCTCTTGCTCACCCCTAGAGTGGATAGAATAGAAGCGGTTCTTCTTAGGATCATCACTAGAACAACTTTTTTGAGCTTGACCACCCTTTTCCTGACCCTTAATTTTAGGGAAATCCCTCACCTTGTTACCACTCTTTCAACAACAAAAATAATTTCCCGTTCAAACCTAGCATTCACTAAGGTGGCCTTTTCCCAACATGGCACATGTAGGCTTCTCATTTGGTGAGTTCCCACTCCTTTTTTTTTGGCTCTAGGTTTTGGCACCTTATCATCACAAGCCTTAGAGAATTTGGATGGAACTTGATTAGATAACCTCTTCTTGAATCAAGGCTTGTCTTGGAATTCAAGCCTATTCTTTGAACAACCACCATCAAAAGATCTTTCCCTCTTAGCATCTCAATTTTATCTTCTAGACCTTTCCTCCTCCACTTTCCGAGCATGCACCAGAAGGAAATAAATGCTCATGTAGTCATGTAGCATAGCCGAATTACACTCCTCTTGCAAATCAACCGACACTCCCGTCAAAAAGCGACTCATTTTATCTCTCGGATTGGAAACCAAATAAGGAGCATATTTTGATAATTAGTGAATTTCAAGAAGTATTTAAACACACTCATAACTCCTTGGTGAAGGTTGATGAACTTCATCACTTTGGAATCCGTCATCACCCTAGGAATGAAACGATCAAGAAAATCCATCTTGAAGATTTCCCAAGTCACCGGTCCACCCTTTAGAGGCCTATTGACTCTCCATTGGACATACTAAGTTTGAGTGACATCTTTTAGGTGATAAGTGGCTAACTCAGGCATCTCACTAGATGACAACCCCATCCCAAAAAGTATCTTGTAGACATCATCAATGAAATCTTAGGGGGGCTTATTAAACCTTGGACCCATAGAAAGTAGGATGATTCATCCAATTGAAATGCCTTAGATGGGAAGCCATAGTAGCAACTTGTTGATGAGCTCGAGGTACAACCTCCCAATTAGCTTGGGCCATTATTGCACGAGATTTAGCGGTGGTCGCTTATGCTTGGGTGTTAATGGCTTGGTCCATTTAGAAGAGAGTGTCCGTTATATTCTCATCCGTCAAAAGAGGAGGATTAACCAGGGCTTGGTCATCATTCACACCTTCCTCAAGAGAAGGAACTTAATCACCATAGGGAGGAGCTCATGCACTGACAATCTCTTTTTCAAGTCATTATGCCGCATTTCATCTAGTATTCATTGCCTATAATCACAATAAAAGGATAAGATGCAGAAGCACACAATAGGTATACTCTAGTGGAACGATGTTAGATTTCCAAGAATGTAAGAGTTTCCTAAGCATCACATAGATTCCAATACATAATTGTGGTACGCTTCACAATTATGAATGCAAACCTACATAGGCGTGGTTGAGAGAGAGACGTAGACTCAAAGATATTCAACCTCATGCTCTGATACCAAGTTTGTCACATCCAAGATCACTCCTTAGACGTAACCAGCGTTGTCATCCTCTTTGAGGACTAAGACTAGACTCTTAGTTTACATCTTTGCATTCATAAGTAAAAAATGCGGAAAAAATTAAAACTTTTCATTACTTCTAATTGGAGCTTTACATAGACCTCTACATACACATAATATATATCCATATCGAGTATACACAGACCCTTCACATATGAAGGTTACATAGCCTTCTACTTTTATTGCACATAAGTATATAAAACATAACCTAGATATACTAGTCATAAAAGTTGTCACTTCTTATAAGCATCTAATAAGAGTGTAAGAACTTGGTCATAATCTCATACATCAAAGTAAGAATGCCTCAAATGGGCTATACAATGTTTTTTACTAAATTGGAAAGAAAAAATCATATAAGTCTTTAACTAGTAAGTAAACTCTATAAGCTAGATAGTGGCGTCACCCTCGAAAAGTGAGGACCTATCCTACTTGGATGATCAAGATATGCAAGCCTTCTTCAAGTCATCTCCAAAGCACCTCAATGACAAGAACCTAAAATACAAGAAAAAAGGAAGAAATGGGGTTAGTAGGCCACTTATATTAAGTATGATACCATATGCACATACAATATCAAATCATGCTAAAAAGGACATTATATCAACACATATGCATCATCAAGTGAAAACATACAAATCAAAAAAGCACGTTCATCAAGTCAAAGAAAATAACATGCTTATCAACCTACTTAACCCATAGTTTAGTACAAACTTACCATCAAATAATTACATCACAAGCATGGATAAGAGTTCATTACATCATAATAAAGCAAAACTACTACTCACAGATCCTCATTAAGCAACAAGTGCAATAAACAATCAAAGCCCCATAACCTTACTTAATCAAGTGACCCAATCAAGAGCCATGACTAGTATTCAACTCCACACAACATAGCCTGTATGGTAACACAAAATCATACTTTTAGAAACATAAACCAATTACATGTTCATAAGAATATCAATCACCATATAATATCATTTACATGTAAAGTCATCATTTTATCATCTTTTGCATTTTCATCATATACATGCATAATATAAACTGTCTAAATCTTTCCTCAAGGCAAACTCGTACAAAACATAAGTAGAGTCCCATACCCCTACCTAGGTTAAGTCAAACCTCACAAGTCAACCCTAGTTAGTTTATACTTCATTGTTTTATTTTAGTTTAGGTAAAACTTGCCTTAACCGACATAGACCAAAAGAGCAAAGTGTGGAATCTGGTGTTGTAAAACCTTACACCGATGGAAGGTGGTCTACCGGCTGAAGTAAATCCAAACATAAATGTAGCTTTATAGGTTGATCCACTAGGTAGTCTTCATAAGGGGGCAACATAGCTCAAGAACTAAGAAATAGGTATACTCCATCTACTACCACTTGGCGATTGGGGCATCCTCTCATGGGAATTCATTGGATGAGTATTCCTCTTTGGGAAGTCAACACCACATATATAAATATAGGGTCAACCTTCTTCTTTGGGAAGTCATCACCTCCCATTGTCAAGTTCACACGGTTCTAAGCTACATCCCTTTATTGAAATGTCATTTGTGTCTTCATTAATCATCATATCTTAATTTAGGTCATAGGGTCTAGATCTTGTATAAACATCATAATAATATCTCAATAAAGAATTTCATGAGTATAGTCGTTTCATTTCAATTCATATAAGTGAGGTCAACACATTACATATCACTTCATATTAAGGCTCATTCGTAAGCATCACAATCCTTATAACACTCACATCTCACTCAACCTCACAACCATAATCAAGACATATCAATTTAACATCATACCAACCCTACCACTCCTAATCCAAGGCATACTCCAATAAAACATCATGATTCTATCAAACTTAATCATAAGTTGAAGTAAATAATAGGGATTATAAGACTTACCGAGTCTATTTCATAATTCATCACCAATGTGTAACCATCAAACCTTACGTAAACCCAATTAGGTCATAACATCAATATTATTCAATAACCAGCAAGATAATAAGGCTAGAAGAATCACTACACAATAATTCAATACTAAATAAAAGCTTAAGACAAGATACTTAGGTCAATTCTCACAACCTAGATCATTTGTTAAAAATTAGTATGAAAGACTAAAATTCACCCGATTTTGTTCGTGATTAGTGTAACAACATTATCTAATAGTAATTCAACAAATAATCAAGTCAATTGAATTAAATACAACCTAAAACATATCAAGATCAAACCTATGGTTAAGGGTTAAGGGTCATCATCTACAAGCTAGACAAAACCATCAAGATATATCATAATTAAGTTAGTATAAAAATTTAATGTATTCATATCATCAAAAATAAACCATAAACAAATTAATTCATAACATGATTTTCGAGATTGAGAAGAACCAAAAAGAAAAGTCAACTTTTGAAAATACATTGAAAAAACCCTTTGAGGAAAGAAGTGTCAAAGGTGAATTACATCTCATAACTTAACATTTTATAAAGATTTTGTGGTGAAATCGTCCCTTTACATCCTTCAATTCCCTTTCCTAGGTTGGTCTTCAACGGTGTCCTCCAATAGAGAGAGAAAGAAGAAAGAAGGAAGGGAGTTTTGTTTTAAGAGTTACAATTAGGCTATTAGGGTTGGGGTCTTTATATGGGGAGTTAATTTAATTAATTAGTATTCCCTAATTCCCTAAATAAAGACCTAACCCCTTAATTAACTAATTGGAAGTCAATTAAAAGTGTGCAGGAAAATTGCAGTGCCATTGACGACACCACGATCAACGGATCATAAGTCAGTCGACGGACCAGACCTCTTCCCTGCTTCACATCAATCTTCCTTTTTTTGAGATAATGTGCAGGTGAGGGCGTACAATTTATTGTATAAGTGTTGGTCCATGGTTGGCATTGACGCCCCATTGATCAACACACGCCCCATCATTTGTGTTTCGTAGGTGCACATTGCCTAGGCAATGTTGTCTCCAACGTGTTAGGGTCCTCCTCAAGGGCCCTTGGTTGGTCCATGGGGAGGTGTACATGGATGTTTCAACAATGAATCAACTTTAACACATGTTATACACCCTTCCACAAAATTTCATGAATTTTTTACTATTAAAAGTTAGTCAAATAGGCTAAGGCACGCTAGACCTACTTGAACAAATTTCCGGACGTCATGGATGTTCGTGGAAGTTTTGTTTTCTCAACTTACTAAATGATCTATATTCATTAAAATGTCCCCAAAAACAGTGTCTAGACTTCATTACACTTATGTTAGGCTTTAAGACATGTTTTAGATTTTCGAAATGTTACACTCCTCAATGACCCTTTGGTTGGTCTTTGGGGTGTTTTTCTTGGTTCTTTACAATCTAAATATGCTCGTACACATGTTAGGAACCCATCACATCAATTTCAACCAATACGAACATGTAAAATATTCAAAGTCAAACCTAAATTTACAATTAGGTCTCTGGGCATATCTTTCGAATATAATGGACTTTATTGGACGTTTAACCTCCAAACATCACCAAACATTAGACACTCCCTCAAAACATCATTATAAACAATTTTAGGAATTTAAAACCTCATGAAACACATGTTATGATATAGTATCACTAAGACATTTTAGAGGTGTTACAATAGGCACTCTTAAATCAGAACACGGTGTACAAGACCTCTCAGAGGTCTTGCACAAGCCCTTGAACATCATTCATTTTATATACATGAAAAATAAACGGAATTAAACATTTAAATTGAAACATAATGCGAATTAATTTTATAGAACTTCTAATATGTGTGTCATTAACCATCTATGACATCATGAGTACAATAGTCTTGGGTGACACTCCATAACAGTCTTACATAGAAAACAACATAAAAGACTTCATAGTGGTGGTATCCTCGGATGCTATGAGAACTCACCAATCTCCATTTCTTGAAAGCCTTAGAAACTCTACCCTTCAAAGAAACTCAAACTCCTCAAAACCTTACATTGGATTAGAATGTAGGTACAAATATGCGTTAGTACGATATGTACTATGTATGGAAATTATCATACCAGAACATAAGATATCTCAAAGAGTTAGACAACAATAGACAGAATCATAAGAGAGGAATACATAAGCATAACATGAATAACATTAGCATAATAACGCACCATAAAAATATATAAGAGTTCATACTTACTAATTGTCCTTCTTACACAAATAAATGATTCTACAAGCCACCACCAAGTATACTTGTGCAAGACTAAGATAGCATCCCATAATACTACCAAAGCTAAGTACATCTCTTTGGTCATTCTTGACCATAATTCACTATCATAATTAAGACTTAGATTCATCATAACATATGAGAAATATGCCCCTAGTCCCCATTGAGCACACTTGTGCAATGCATGTGAAACATCCCTTTCTACCTCACACACTAAGAATGTCTTGAAGTCACCTTATTCTGTTTCATTTTAGTTTAGATTCTCTAGTAGAACTATTCATTATTGACAAGGAACTATCATCTTAAGTCAATCTGTCATGGAAGGCAACTATAGCACTATACAAGCTAAACATACATCATGAAGTGGTTGTGTCATAGGTAGCTTTATGTTATGCTTCTGCCATGTATGAATAGCATCCCATACTACCTTCTATACTAAGTACTCCTAGAGAATATCCTACGCCAAGATAACTCATCTTGCATTCTTGTTTATTAAGCTCAACATACTATCATAATAGACCCACTTCCATGGAAAGCATCTCAACATACTAATAAAGCTAACTAAAAGAAGGATACAACCATCCCAACCACCATGCAACCAATCATGTAGTACAATCTAACTATAGGGGAGCATGAATTCTCAACCCAAAGTTATCATGAGAAACTAATCTTAAGATATTCCATGAAAATAAGTCGATTCAATCTATCTTGATGGGATTTTTCTAGTAGGTAGCGAGAAGACTAGTAGTATCGACAAGAGGCTACATCAATAGCTGAAAATTTTGGGTAGGGTAGGCTTGGAGTCAGAAGTCAAGCTGCCATGAAATGCATCTTTCATGCAAGTCAAGCAAACATTAGGAGAGTATATGCCTTTTTCTTGAATCTACCATGAAATGGTTTTAACCTAACCAAGTAAAGCTAATATGATCAAGTATCCTCACAAAAAACACTAAGATAATCATGGGAGAACTTGATTCCTAAATCCCAAGATAACATGAGAACCACAATTCCCAAGTTAGAATGATCAAACATCCTAGCAATATAAGACCAATCTAAACATGAGAGACTTACTTCGTCCATCTTAAGCCACCATAAAGTTCATCACCTCATGCTACCATGAGTAATCTAACTCAAGCTTCCATGAGAATCAACATCTAAAGCTACCATGAGTATTTCAACTCAAGCCTTCTTGAGATTTACCATCTCAAGTTACCCTTCAGACCTAACATATCAAGTTATCATTAGATTCACATCTCTATCTATCATGCCTTGGTCTTGTCTCACCAAGTCTATTAAACAAGAAGTGATCATACAATCATCAAGCTAATCTAATTCAACATGTCTTGATTCATTTTAGGCTATTAGGTCAACATATAATTCATCTATGTGATATAACTTGCTTTTCCTATCATATACATGTATAAGTATATAGGATAACCTAATTAAAATCTCTTCATAATGACTTTACCTTCAAAGACCTAGCATCAATGACATAACAACCCATAATCGATTAATTCCTTTAATTCATTATAATCTATGTTCAATTTCATCCTTAGTACATTCAATTAGATCATTAGAAAGTAAGTATAGGTATACATGATCACATAGGTTTAATTCAATCTTTAGAAGTCAAGACCAAACTAGATCAATCAAGCCTAGTTGAATTCATATCTAGGTGATTGAATCGTGAACAATTAGCACATAATACAATAGAATTAAGATGATCAAGTTAGAACCTTCATATTCCGTAAAATTACCATCATCACCTGCAACATCAATTACTACGATTCACCATGAAAACATCACATAATAATCATATAAACATTATTGAATGCTACCCACCAGATTGGGATCACAACCAGCCTTAACTTTAATGCAATCACAACCCTATCTAGATTGGTTTTTGGATTTAAAACTCAGGAATAACAAGGGGACTCAATGAATGCAACAAACCATGGATGAATAAGCTTCATATACCTTACATTAGAGACTTAATAGACCTGTCTTAGGTCTTGTACAAGCCCTTGAACATCATTAATTTCATATAGATGAAAATTATTCGAAATTAAAACATTTTTTCAATCATAATGCAGAATCATTTAATAAAACTTCTAATATGTTTCTCAAAAACCATCTATGACATCATGAGTATAATAGTCTTGCGTCACTGCCCATAAAAGTCTAACGTACAAAAGAACATAAAATACATCATAATGGTTGTGTCCTTGGATGCTATGAGGACTCACCAATATTCACTTCTTGAAATCCTTGGAAACTCTACCCTTAAAAGCAACTCAATCTCCTCAAGACCCTACATTGTATTAAAATGTAGGCACAAATATGCTTTAGTACGACATGTACTAAGTATGTAAACTATCATACCAAAACATAAGATATCTTATAGTGTTAGTCGACAATAGACACAATAATAAGAGATAAATACATAGGCATAACTTGAATAACATAAGCGTAATAAAGCATCATAAAGCATATAAGAGTTCATACTAACTCATTGTCCTTCTTACTCAAATGAACTACTTCACAAGCAACCTCCAAGTATACTTGTGCAAGACTAAGGTAGCATCGCATAATACTACCAAAGCTAAGTACATCTCTTTGGTCATTCTTGATATAATCTTATATCATAATTAAGACTTAGATTCATCAAAACATATAAGCACTGTGTGCTAAGGTCACCATCAAGTATATTCGTGCAATGCATGTGTGATACGCTCAAACTTACTTCTCAAATAAGAAGTAAAGCGGTTGTGTCAAGTAAATAACCCAACTAGTGAGGTTGGGATCGTTCCCACGAGGAAAATAGTCTAGGGTTAACTTCAACCTGTTATTACTATTGTTTGGTCAATGACTTCCTTGGAAAGTAAAAATAATAAAAGGGGGGTTTCTATTTCTAAATGAATGAAAATAACTAACGCAATTAAAAGAGACACTTAAAAGCTTTGAATGTTGGATTTATCAATTAATCCAAGTAACTAGGGTTTACGTGTTCCCCACAGGTTCATAACTTGATAATTCTAACTATAACAATTCTTTTCTAGTATCTTGCATGCAAAGTGATAAGTTATGCAATTTGTTCTGTTTCTCTCTTCCATACCCTTGACGACAAGTATGACGGACCGTCATAGGCACAACGGTCCGTCGAGGGTCTTCGTTCCAAAACACTTCAACACTTGGAATATGGGTACTGGGATTACTTCTCTAAACTTCATGACAAACCTGCAGGACGGACCGTCATAGACACGACGGACCCTCACAAGCTTCGTAACCCCACACTTGGTCAGACTTCCCCATCTTCCTTCAGCAGCTGCACTGAACGCTGCCACCTACAGAATGTCACAAGCACGACGGACCGTCACAAGCTCCGTAGGTGGTTTCTTCTGCATTTTTTCACTCAAAATCTACGCATTCATCTTTGGACAGATTTCTTGCAAAATAAAGAGAAACTTATACAAACATTAGCACAAAAAGGTTTTTAGACACACTAAACTTAAGGAAAAAGTATTAATAATACTTTGAAACCATTGTATATCAACACCCTCAACTTAAATTCGTTGTTTGTCCTCATGTGACGCACTATGACTCAATACAAAATCTTTGTACAATAGTATCCATGTTTTATCCTTTGCAATCATTTGGCTATCTATTCCGATTAATCTCATCAAATCTATGCATGCTATCACTATTAGGCTTGAATTATGTGGGATCAGAACATGACACAGAATCACCATGCACTAACACCTATCCTCTTCAATTTCTCACCGAGGTGCTAACAATTCCGGTATTGCAACTAGTGTCCTCACAGTAAAACAAAATCCTCATTTTTCACACAATGATTTCGGTTTGAGTATAAGGATTAATTTTCAACACTCGCTCACAGAACAAAGTCAGACCCATTCATACCTATTGCCATAAGCTTGCCCTTATTTTCACTGCCTTAAGTTCGCTATACAACCCTTAGGATCACGATAGGACTTTTTTAGCTAGTAACAGAGGCTCAGGGTCAGGTAGGGTATATTAGGTATACTTTAGTGACTTTTGCCCTCCTTGACATATCGGCTAAACCATCCACTTTCTATCATTTTATCTCGCCCAGTTTCTCATATTCTTTCACCTTGCTATTTTCTCTTCTTTCTTCATTTGTGTAAGTGACTCTCTTTTCTTGCTTGTATTCTTGTGTATATTTTTCTTTTTCTTTACTTTTCTTTCAACTAATTCTTGAGTCACTTTTCTTTTGTTCTTTCTCTCTCTTTGTTCTTTCAACCCCACTTTCCAGAGCATTCCTCATAATAGACACTCTCAACTCATGGCTTTGCCATGAGTCAAGGTACACAATACCCAAAGTTCGGTCAGGGCCATAACGAAGGTTGTTTTTGCATTAGCCACCCTCAACTTATGCTTTTGGCATAAGCTGAGGTGCACATGTCCAAGGAGGGACCAGGGCCAACATATTGTTCCCAGAAAAGATCAGTTGGGGTGAAAAGAAAGGTCTAATTTAAGCTCAGGTCATTTGGATCAAAGAAGGATAAATTTCATTTGGTTTCTTTTATTTAGGATAGAAATGGGCTATATTGAATAAGGGCATATGATCCTTTCCTAATTGTCTATTACAACTTACTTTTAGCAGGATTACCAGGCAAGTTATAGCTCAGTACAAATAGTGGACTATTCAAATCTTCCTCACACTCACTTGACATCTCATCACTGTACCAGATTATCAGACACCTAGTTCGAATTTTAGACTTAGGGTAATGCAATGGTGTACCTCTATGGCATGCTTAGAGTTACACATTTATCAGTTACCATTCAACCAGGTGGCGCATCGACGTCTTGAGCGAGTGAGAACCTTGATCCAAGGTCGGGTGTTGTCCTTGTCATGTATCATTTTCTAATTTATCAGGATATCATTTAGCTGTCATGCTCCAGAATGAAACTATGTACAAAAGATATAGACATGCCGGTTCAACAGAAAAAGTAATCAGTCTTTTGGAGGAAAAGAACACAGGCAAGAAAACCCCAAAAGAGGATAGTGAATAGGGCTAATCAGACTTCACCCTAACACTCACTTTCCATTTACTCCACCCCCAACAAAAAAACATGCAATTGTCCCCATTGCATAAAAATTTAAATACTAGAGTGGTAGGTGAAGCAAACTGTGGCGCAAAGCGCTCTCAATCAGCAAGCTGGTGGGTCCGGTTCTCCGGAAACCACGTCCTCTGCAATCTGGACACCCTCAGTGGTGTCCTTAGCAACAACCGCACCATCAGCAGTGCCTCCTGCTATCTCCACAGTTCGGGAGCTAGACGCCCCAGCCGCTAACTTTGATGCTCTAATCTGGTATGCCTCCTCCTCAGCAAGTGAGGCTCTCCTCGCAGCCTCCATCTCTCGGAGCTCCTTCTTCTGTGCTCGTGCATCGTCCTTGCTCGACACCTACGCCTCTTGGCATGCTCTCGAGGGGGAGGTGATGGAATTTCAGAAGTAGCAAAAAGGGCCGCCAACACGGTGTCCTCAGTAGGCTCGACAGAAGGAGCCTCAGACTCCGGCACCCTATCCTCTAAGATCGTGTCGATGTCTGCACGAAGACTGTCGACTGCAGCCTGAAGAGTCGACACATACACCGGAGGGGCTGGTCGGTCTAGCACTCTCAACTCAAAGGCGTCCAGGCGCTGGTTAACCTCAGCGATCTTCCGCTCTGTAAACTGCACCATTTTCTTTTCTAGGCACTCTTCAGACTCAGTAATCGACTTCTGCATCCACGGCTGGATATAATACAGAAGAGTGGCCATTTGTGCCTATAGTTTTTGGACCCTGGCAAGCGGGACCAGTGCCGGTAGAGGGTCTGTGCGAGAGGAACTCGGGGAAGTGCTACTACCCGGGATAGACTCGACCGGGGTAGTGTCAGTTGACGCCGCCTGTGTAGTTGTGCGGGCTGGGCTATCGTATCAGCAAGATCATCTGCAAGTGGGGGCAGCTCTGGACGGGGCCCTCTGCGCGGAGGCAACTCATTGGCCTCATATCTGTTGAGGCCGACGTAAACAGTGCCTTGCGGAGTCTTGAGCTAATCTACGTGCCACATAGGCACACCTACGGACCTGCAGAAAAAAAAGATCATGCACGGGAAAGGGTAAGTAGTAGTGACCTTAAAATCCCTCTCGTGCATGACTGCCTGTAGAAGCCACGTGAAATCCACCTCGAACCCAGCAATCATCGCCGCCATCAACACTGCTCGATCCCATGTAACGATATTTTCAGCGGCTTTGCGGGAAGGCAATGGCGGACAATCAGCCACAAGAATTACGCCGTTAAAGTGAGGTTGGCCTTTTTGATGGCCCCCTTTGGCTTAGTCACCCAGTCGGCACCCTCTCCATCAACTGACAGGTGCAGGGCCATCCACCTCTTGGTGGTCTCTCTCAGCGATGGCTCGCGCAGGAACTGGCCATCTTTAACAATCTGCTAGCGGTAGTCAAACTCGGCAGTGAGAGGGGTCTGAGTAGCATCAACACCCTCGCCGTATAGATACCGATGGATGGAAGGCAGGGAAATGTCAACCTGCACGCCCCGTACTCGGACATGCTCCAGTGGGGCCTGTTTGGCGGGGGCAGCCCGCCTATCTAACTTTGATCGGAGAGTCGCTACGTAGGATGTGCAGAACTCTCAGACCATTTCTTCACTGTACGGTGTAACGGCCCGACGGACGTGCTGTCCACTCCAAGCGATGCCTGCTAAAGAGATTGTGGATCTCAGGCATCGTCGGGAGACTCCTTGTAAGGACCCGTCGCTCCAAGGTGAGTATTCGAGTCATCACTCCTTTATCAGTCAGGAACTTGGCGTCGGAGTAGACTTGAAATTACCCGTCGACACACCACCGGTTAGGCTGGTCAGTGGCTTTGGTGGGGGCCTGAGCTGGTAAACCTGATGTGGATTCCTAACTGTTAGCCTCATCAGACGACGCCGACGCTGCAGCGGTGGCGGGTGCGGGAACCTCAGCAGAGCCGGAGGCTTTCTCCGAACAGGATACTCCTAAGGAGCCAGACGCTCCTTCTTCATTTGTGGCTAACCCAGAGGGTGTGCCGTTTAGTGTGCGCTCCTCATCAGACTGGGAGGCAGTGACTACGCCGGACGCCACCTTTTTTGGTGTGGCTCTAGGAGCACGTGCAACACGGGAAGGGGTGGAAGTGCCTGGGGGCATGTACTCGGTGTCACGCTCATCATTAGAGCCAATGACCATGCGGGAAGACGGGGCGACAAACTTCGATTGCCCGCGTGCATAGATTTGATCTTGCTTGGGTGCCATAGTAGATAGTACCTGTAAGGGAGCAATATTAGTACGAGAAGTGGAAAACAAGACAAGCAAAACCAAACAAAAAAAATTAAACATTATGTCATTTCAATGGTCACGGTGACACACGACGGGCCTGGTGACGGCTCTTCGTGACTATGACGGACTGTCATGGGGTCCGTCGTGTCTTACTTAGACTATGTATATATAGAGAACCCTAAAGGAGAGTCTCTGGCTAGTATGACGGTATGTGAAGGACGGACCATCACAGGTACAAAGGTCCGTCGTAGGTGTCCGTTAGAGGACACTTAGAAAAAAAATGAGAGACCCTTAGGAGAGGGGTCTCTGACCGTCATAACGGTCATGCAGAACGGACCGTCGTGGGTACGACGGTCCGTCACATGTGTCCGTAGAAGGACACTTAGAAAAAGGGAGAGACCCTCTTTCAGAGGGTCTGTGACAACCAGAACGGTTGTGCAGGACAAACCGTCGTGGGTCTGACGGTCCGTCACATGTGTCCGTTGAAGGATACTATAAAAAAATGGACAGTGGGGTGTTAGGGATTTTGGAACGGACCCTATGACGGTCCATTGTGGGTACGACGGTCCGTAATCGGGGTTTCGTTCTGTAGATCAGTGACAGAACTGGTGTACCCCATTCATCCCCTATGAACCCAAATCGAACTTGTAGTGCTATGGACCTACATTTGTCTAACCCAACTACCAAGGAAACTAGTAATGCGAAAGCACCTATGTCTAGGGTTGTAAATATGGCAATTTCGAACATTTTAAACCTAGGTTAGACAGAATCTTACATAAAAGAAACAAACATATCACGAACAACTAAGCTAATACTAATTAATAAAAAAATGCAAGATAAATGAGTAGAAATTAGAGACACATACCTTGGAATTGGGGAAAACAAAAAGGACAAGTACTCGGTGACCAGGATGACACCCACAGCAGCAACTCCGACTAGTAAGTTATAACTTGTAGGGCTTTGGAGAATTGTGGGGGAACAATGATCGGTTGATAGAGGGAGAGATGATGGAAGTTGAAAAGAGAGGGAAATGGGAGTAATAATGAAGGAATGGGGTGAAATGAGGGTTTGGGAAGTTTAAATGGTTAAATATTATAATAAACTCCAACCGGGCCGGGTCGGGTACGCCTCGTTAATGACGCGACGATTCCCCGACGACGGTCCATCGCAATTGTGACGACCCGTCGTTGGTTCCGTCGTGTGTGCCCTAGTTTGAAAATAACAGAAAGACGTACCTGGTACGATAGAGGCATACGACGGTCTGTCGCAGGTGAAACGGTCCGTCGATGTATCCATCAATGACTGCTGCAGAGTAATTTTCTGTAGAATTTCCTGGTGATGCGCCTGCAAATTTAAAAACCCATTAGTAGAAAAACGCTACCATTACTAAAAAGACTATAAGTATTGGGTTGCCTCCCAACAAGCGCCTGATTTAATGTCGCGGCATGACTGGGGACACTTTATTACTCAGACTTCATCAAGATGGTATGCCTCTATCACTTCATTTCCCGATGCTTTATGCCCAAAATAGAGTTTTATACGATCTCTATTCATCTTAAACCTCACTCCCTCCTTGGATTTTAACTCAACCGCTCCGTGAGGGAATACTTGGGTAATCAAGTAAGGGCCAGTCCATTCGGACTTGAGCTTGCCCGGAAGACAAGGCGACCCAGAACTGTCTACAAGCACCAAATACCCAACCCTAAACTCTTGTTTTTCACTTTTTTGTTCATTCTCCTTCTTCATCTTTTCTTTGTGGGATATGGCGGATATCGATTGGAGCTCACCACTCTGCCTCATAGTCCTACACACGTTAAAGGTCTCTTTTTCATTATTCAATCGAAATTTCATCTGCCCCTTCTCCATATAAACTAATGCTCTACCTGTATAAAGGAATGGCGTCCCTAGAATAATAGGCACTTCAAAATTGACTTCGCAATCAAGAATAAAAAAATCAGCCGGAAAGATGAATGACTCCACTTTTACTAGCACATCATGGAGTATCCCTATAGGCCTTTTCACTGTCCGATCAGCCATCAGTAGTCGCATCGCAGTGGGTTTTGGATGCCCCAAACCCAACTTCTTGTAAATTGACAGGGGCATGAGATTTATGCTTGCCCCAAGATCACATAATGCTTTAGCAAAATGTAATGACCCAACTGTACAAGGAATAGTGAACGCACCCGGATCTTCTTTCTTTTGTACGAGGGATCTTGTAGCAATAGCACTACAATGCTGCAGTCTATCATCATCCTCAAAAGTGACCGATCTTTTCTTGGTGACCAGATCTTTCATAAATTTGGCATAACCGGGCATTTGTTCTAGAGCTTCTACCAAAGGGACATTGATAGAAAGCTGCTTCAACATTGTTATGAAACGCCGGTATTTACCATCCTCGGTCTTTTATACTAATCTCTGAGGGAAAAGTGGTGGTGGCCTAGGCATGGGAATTACCTTTATAGGTACTTCTGCATCTTTTCCATTACATTTCTCTCCTTCACCACAACAATTTACCAATTATCATTATCCTTTCTCACATTTTCCTCAGTAGACGTCATAGGTGGGTCAATGGTTTGCTTACCACCCCGAGTAGTGATTGCCATACAGTGAACATAATTCTTTGGATTTTGGACAATGTTGTTAGGAAGAGTGCCCGGTTGCTGTGTGTTCATTGTCCTAGATAATTGGGCAATTTTCAACTCGATCTGTTTAATCGATATTGCCTGTGTATCAACTTTTTGCCCAATACTAGCTAAATCACACCTTAACTCTTTAATGTGCTCATCACTAGTATTGAACCTCCTCATCATTTTATGCAACATATCCTCAACTCGCGCAATACTATCTCCACCATCCCTAGAAGTAACTTCATGATTTTGAGGAGGGACATAGGGCCAATTCCTATCATTTCTTGTTACCGTAGTTACCCCTGTTGAAGTTGTTGTCACGGTTTTAGTTCCATCTCGGACATAATGACCCTCAGAGTTATAGTTACCATAGTTCCGACCTTGGTTCCCTTGACCTTGGCGCCAAATATCCTGATTTGAGCCTTGGGCGCTTGGTCGGAAACCCCCCTCTGCTCATTTAGTGCATAAGTGTCCTCCACATAATAGCATTCATCATTAAGACGTGGTGGTTTAGCCAAGTAGTTGACTGCGTTTATCTTTCCTTCACCCCTAGTTACATGTTTTAGTACCAACTCAAGCTTAGTTCTCATCTGAGCCATTTCTTCCCGAATCTCATATGTGGCTGGGTTGTGAGTGGACTACACTGCGAAGGTGTTTCTCCCTGTATCAGACTTCTTAGTACTCCAAGCTTTATTATTCCGGGAGATTTTCTCTAATTCTTCAGCATTCTTAGCATAAGGGCATTCCCCATAAGATCCACCTACAATAGTGTCCAATACCGCTTTATTATTATCATCCTGTCCCCGATACAAGTATTCCTTCAGTGACTCATCATCTTTACGGTGATTTGGAACACTTCTCATGAATGAGGTGAATCTATCCAAAGAACTTCTAACTGACTCTCTTGGTAGTGCCACAAAGTTATTCACTTTGTCTTTGTGGTTTAGTTTCTTGAAGACCGGATAGTAGCGTGCTAAGAAGACATCCCTTAGTTGATTCCAAGTGAAGATTGAGTTGTATGGCAGCTCAGTGAACCACATAGCAGCCTCTCCCGTCAGTTAAAGAGGAAACACTCTGAGACCTATTACATCTAAATCCAAATCAGGCCTCCTTACACAGCTTTTACACACTGCACTTACCTTAGCTATATAGGCATGTGGATCCTTAGAGGCTAGCACTAAAAACAAACCTCTGGCAGTGACCATTTGCATCAGGCTACTAGTTACCACAAAAGTGTGGCCTGTGGGTAGAGGAGGCAAAACCAGTGGCCCATCGGAGTCTACTATGTTGTCATAGCATCTGTAGTATGCTTGGGGCCGTGGAGCGGGATTTTGTCCCCTCTGTTGGTGTTCACCCGGAGCATCGGGTAACAACTAACCATGAACATCAACCGGAGCTGGGATGTTCTGGTTCGGATCATCATCATTTATTCCCAAGTTTCGATTCATATTGCTCAGTGTACGCTCTAATTCGTCATCGTAGGGAAACAAGGGTTCTCTTCCTCTCCGTGTATTTGTCATACAAGGAGGATAGTTCTAAAAAAAATTAAAAACAATAAAACAAAATAAAAATAAAGAAATTATCAACTAAACTATCGTAATAAGTTCAAGTTAATCTAAAAGCTACTTTCCCCGGTAGCGGCGCAAAAATTTGATACGCTCAAACTTACTTCTCAAATAATAAGTAAAGCGGTCGTGTCAAGTAAATAACCCAACTATTGAGGTTGGGATCGTTCCCATGAGGAAAATAGTCTAGACTTAACTTCAACCTGTTATTACTATTGTTTAATCAATGACTTCCTTGGAAAGTAAAAACAATAAAAGGGGGGTTTCTATTTCTAACTGAATGAAAATAACTAACGCAATTGAAAGAGACACTTAAAAGCTTTGAATGTTGGATTTTAATCAATTAATCAAAGTAACTAGGGTTTACGTGTTCCCCATAGGTTCATAACTTCATAACTCTAACTATAACAATTCTTTTCTAGTATCTTGCATGCAACGTGAAAAGTTATGTATTTCTAAATCCTTGGTCCGGAATCTAGAAAATCTCACTCCGCACCTTGGTCCGGCTATGTGTCTTGCTATCCTAACCCTTATCTTTACCTCATATTAAGCATCGTATTCGATATTTCACTAAGTTATTACCTCGTATCAATCAATACTAGCCTATTAGTATTAAGGCGAGTTCTAACGTTGGCCATCCGTTAAAAAATACTTCGAAGCGAAAGAATTATTAATACATGCAAGACACCATTCTAGAATTGTTATTTTAGTTAGGTTTTATCTCATTATTTGTCTATGGTTCCCACAACCCTAATTATGGAGTTTAGTTACTCATGGCCATAAACACAATATTCAAATATATTAAATAAGAATTCATGTACTTACTTCAATGAGAAAGAGTAAAATCCGAAAGTTTCTTGATTAATCACCAAAAATCACTTGCAAGAATCTCAACGTAATCAATAATCTCACAAGAAGTCTAATGATAATCAAAAGTCTAACAATACAATGTTTACTAATACGGTGTCTAACAATCTAAGAGTCTAACAATGATCCAGAGTCTAACCCCAAAAATGAGGTTTTTCGAACTATTTATAGAAAATAAAAACCTAATTAAAACAAGGACTCTATTTGCTGGAAATCTGCCAAAACGCGGCTAGGTCGACGGACCTCGCGACAGGTCGTCGTGGTCACGACGGACCGTCATGGACTCCGTCGTCCCATACTTATGCAATTTCTTCTGCTGCTCTCTTCATTACCCTTGACGTCAAGTATGATGGACCGTCATAGGCACAACGGTCCGTCGAGGGTCTTCGTTCCAAAATACTTCAACTATTGGAATATGGGTACTGGGATTACTTCTCTGAACATCATGACGAACCTGCAGGACGGACCGTCATAGACACGACGGACCCTCACAAGCTTCGTAACCCCACACTTTGTCATACTTCCCCATCTTCCTTCAGCAGCTGCACTACGCTGCCACCCACGGACCGTCCCAAGCACGACGGACCGTCCCAAGCACGACGGACCGTCACAAGCTCCGTAGGTGGTCTCTTCTGCATTTCTTCGCTCAAAATCTCCGCATTCATCTTTGGACAGATTTCCTACAAAATAAAGAGAAACTTATATAAACATTAGCACAAAAAGGCTTTTGGACACACTAAACTTAATGAAAAAGTATTAATAATACCGTGAAACCACGGTATATCAATGTGAAGCATCCCATTCTACTTTACACACTAAGCGTGTCATAAAATCATCCTATTCTATTTCATTTTAGTTTTGGAGTCTCTTTTGGACTTATTTCATTATTGATAAGGAACTATCATCTTAAGTCAATCATGTCATGGAAGGAAACTATCGCACAATTCAAGATAAACATACATCATGAAGTGGTTATGTCATAGGAAGATTCAAAAGTCATACTTGTGCCATATATGCATCGCATCCCATACTACCATCACTACTAAGTACTCCATAGAACTATCATACTCCAAGAAAACTCGTCTTGCATTCATGTTTATTAAGCTCAACTTACTATCATTATAGACCTACTCCATGGAAAGAATCTCAACTACGAACCAAGCTAATTAAAGTAAGGATACAGCCATCCTAACCACCATCCAACTAATCATGTAGAAAAAATCTAACCATAGGAGAGCGCGAATCCTCAACCCTAAGCTACCATGAGAAACTAATATCAAGCTATTCCATGAAATACACCTTGCATGGAAATCAAGCTACCATGAAATGCACCTTTCATTCAAGTCAAGCTAACATTAGGAAAGTATATGCCTTTCCCCTAAAAGCTACCATAAAATGGTAAACCAACTAAGTCAAGATAATATGATAAAGTATCCTTACAACACAAGACCAATCTAATAATGGGAGAACTTGCTTCCTCCAATCCCAAGCTAACATGAGAACCACCAATCCCAAGCTACCATGATCAAGCATCCTTGAAATACATGAACAAGTTAAACATGGGAGAGCTTACTTCCTCCATATCAAGATACCAAGAAGTTTATCACCCCAACATCTCAAGATACCATGAGTATTTAAACTCAAGCCTCCTTAAGATTTACTATATCAAGTTATCCTTGAGACCTACAATCTCAAGCTATCATGAGGTCCACATATCAAGCGATCAAGAGATTCACATCTCAATCTATCATGCCTTGGTCTTGTCTAACCGAGTCTATTACACAAAAAGTAATCATACAATCCATCTTCAACCTAATTTAATTAATCATGTCATGATTCATTTTAGGTTCTTAGGTCAACCTAGAATTCATCTATGTGAGATAACTTTCTTCTAATTCATATTCATGTCTAAGTGTAGAAGACAACCTCATCATAATCTCTTCATAATAACTTTACACTAAAGCCCTAGCATCAATGGCGTAACAACCCTCAATCGATTGTTACCCTTAATTCATTATTATTTATGTTCAATTTCATGCTCACTTCATTCAATTAGATCAGTAAAAGGCAAGTCTAGGTATACATGATCACATAGGTTCAATTCAATCTTTACAATGAAGAACAACCTACAACATTTAAGCATCGTTCAACTAATATCTAGGTGGTTCAATAATGGCTAATTAGCATATGATACAATAGAATTAAGAAGATCAACTCAGAACTTTCATCTTCCCAAAAATCACAATGATCACCTTCAAAATCAATTAATAAAATTCAGCATGAAAACATCACATAATCATAATATGATCATAATTGAATTCTACCCACTAGATCGCTAAAATCCTTATATTTGGTTGCTAAAAGCCTACACAAAATATCAACACTTTAACTATTTTTCCATACTCTGAATTCTCTTATAGGGTGTCTCGAATTCATTCAGAACCCTGCATTAACAAGCAAAATATTCTTCCCAATCAAATTCGACATTTTAGATTCAACGAAATCATTAAAACTTCCATCCAAGACCATTTAGATGCAAAGTGAGTCCCACAACCAAGTTTATTTTTATGCTAAAACCAACAAAAAGGCTCAAATGAGATCGAAATCCTAGGGAACCACACAGAAGATCATTCTAGACCAAACGATATTTCATAGCTAACCACTTTGACGAAATTATAATCTTACCAGGTTTACCATGAATGTTGATTAAAGTCAACCCTTGCCTTTAGCTTCAAACTAAAAATGTCTGACGATACAAATCACACCAATAGTCTCGGGGGCCAAACAAACCATGCCCCCCTACAAGAAGATGCCTAAATCGTGAGGTTTCAAAGCGTAGATTAGAAGAAATCTCCCACAAATTACATTAAATAGAGGGGATTTCGATAGTTGATGGAAAATAATAGTTATAGAAAGGGTTTAAAACCCCATCATCTAGATACAGAAAAATCTAAGTATATTTCGGGGCTTAAACAATTTTTATTTGTAAATACGAGTTTTTATTTCAAAATATAAAATACGATATTAACATTTTTATGTTGTTTTTTCTCTCGTAAAAGTAGATTATTTTATTTATTGAAATATTGTACAAAATACAAATTTTTATAAATCTATTGAATAAGTGGATAGTCCATAAAGTTAGTACATGAACAACCATTCATATTCACTAGGTTACATGAACCTTTTTGGATAAGAATGTATCTATTTATTATGGTACTTAATATGGTGACCTTTGGAGTGATTTCTCATTCTATAAATAGGGTTGTTCATTCACTATTGTAATATATACATATGAAACTTACATATACTTGAATAAGAAGAAAGTCTTCTCCTACATCTACTTCTCTTGTCTTCTTCTTATAATCTTGATTTTACAACAAGTTATCAGCACGAGTCTCTAACAGTTCAAGTAAAGACTTTAAAAGCCTCGAAGGTAAGAATTTCCTTTTTTAAAATAATGTCTAATCTTTCTAAACATGAATTTCTTGCTCTAGACATATCGGCAAAAGCATTCTATCATGGGCACTCGATGCAGAAATTCATCTTGATGTGATGGGTTTAGAAGACACCATCCAAGAAAATAATCAAGCATCGAACCAAAACCGTGCAAAGGTGATGATATTTATCCTTCATCACCTTGACGAGGGTTTGAAAATGGAATATCATACTATTAAGGATCCTCTGGTGTTGTGGAACAATTAAAAGATAGATATGACCACCTGAAGTTGGTCGTCCTTCAACAAACACGTTATGACTGGATCCACTTGAGACTTCAAGATTTTAAATCTATCAGTGAGTATAACTTTTCCATGTTTAAAATTATCTCATATTTAAAATTATGTGGAGAAAATATCACTGACCATGATATGCTGGAAAAAACCTTTTTCACTTTTCCTGCCTTGAGTATGCTTCTGCAGCAATACCGAGAAATGGGATTTAAAAAGTATTCGAATTTACTCTCACATCTCCTTGTTGCTGAACAACATAATGATATATTGATGAAAAACCATGAAAGTCGACCTACTGTTCTATGCCATTTCCTTAAGTAAATACGACAAATTTTCACCAATCTAAGCGTGAAAAAGGTCGTGGCCCCAGTCGTGGCCGTGGTCCTGGTCGAGGAAGAAATTTCAATCATGGTGATCGTCTTGCACTAAATAATAACATTCAACATCAGCAGTGTAAAAAGAAGAATTAAAAACATGACGTAGAGCAGAAGAAAAATTCAGACAACAAATGTTACCGATGTGGAGGAAAAGGACATTTGTCACGTACCTGTCGTACGCCAAGGCACCTGGTTGAGTTATATCAAGCTTCCCTGAAGGAGGTGAAAAATAACGCAGAAGCCAACTTTATCACGGAAGATAGTGTTGAACCCATGCATCTAGATGTAGCGGGTTTCTTTGAGAATCCCGAAGGAAAGATAGATCACCTGATAGGTGATGAGTCTATGATAATGTAATATATTTCATTTTCATCGTTTATATGAACTAGTATGAATTTGTTTTCCTAGACATGTAAATAACTAAAAGGTTGTGTAATTGATAGTGGAACAACGCACGCCATATTCAAAGATGAGAAATATTTCTCCTACTTGCTTAGAAGAAAAGAAAATGTTACTACAATTTTTGTTAATTCAAACTTAATAGAAGTCTCCGGAAGAGCTACTATGTTTCTGCCGACAAAACTTGTCATAGAAGATGCTTTGTTCTCTTCTAAATCCCCAAGAAACCTGTTATGTTTTAAAGATATTCGCCGAAATGGATATCATGTTGAGACAATAAATGAAATGAATGTTGAATACCTTGGCATTAACAAGATTGTCTCAGACCCGAAATATGTATTGGAGAAATTATCAACTTTATCTTCTGGCCTGTATTATGCAAAAATAAGTGTGATTGAAGCACACTCTATTGTAAACCAGAAGTTTACTGACTTAAAGACTTTTGTGCTTTGGCATGACCGAATAGGTCATCCTGGATCAATAATGATAAGACGAAACAATGAAAACTCAAATAGTCATCCATTAAAGAACTTGAAGATTCATACAAATGACGAGTTTTCGTGTGTTGCTTGCTGCCAAGGCAAATTGATTACTAGGCCATCACCAATGAAGGTTAACATTGAATCCCCTCAATATTTAGAACTAATACATGGGGATATTTGTGGACCTATTCACCCATCTAGTTGGTCGTTTAGATATTTTATGGTCTTAATAGACGCATCTTCAAGATGGTCTCATGTGTGCCTCTTATCATCTCGCAACCTGGCGTTTGCAAAATTATTGGCACAAATGATACGATTAAGAGATCAATTTCTAGATTATCCCATTAAGACAATTCATCTTGATAAAGCTGGCGAATTCACATCCCAAGCTTTTGATGCTTATTGCGTATCGGTAGGGATAAAAGTTGAACATCTTGTAGCTCATGTTCATACTCAAAATGGTCTAGCTGAGTCATTTATTAAGCGCTTACAATTGATAGCAAGACCTCTACTTATGAAAAGTGAGTTGCCTACTATTGTTTGGGGTCATGCTATCTTACATGCAGCATCACTTGTTCGTCTCAGAACGACTCATTATAATAAATACTCCCCATTACAATTGGTATTTGGTCATGAACCAAATAGTGCTCATCTTTGAATTTTTGGATGTGCTGTATATGTGCCTGTAGCACCACCTCAGCGCACCAAGATGGGCCCTCAAAGAAGGTTAGGCATATATGTTGGGTTTGATTAACCCTCAATAATTCGCTACCTTGAGCCATTGACGGGAGATTTATTCACTGCAAGATTTTCATATTGTCGATTTGATGAAACAAATTTTCCGCAATTAGGGGGAGAGAAAAATAAACTTAAAAGTGAAATTGCATGGAAAGTTTCATAATTATCTCATTTTGATCCACGGTCCCCTGTGTGTGAACAAGAGGTCCAGAAGATCATCCATTTGCAAAATATAGGAAATGAAATGCCAGACGCATTTACTGATTCAAAAAGGATAACAAAGTCACATATTCCTGCAGTAAATGTTCCTATCTGAATCGACGTCCCAAAAGGACCATCTACAAGTGTCATAGCTTCTGAATCACAAATACGCCTGAAGCGTGGTAGACCATTGGATTCAAAAGATACGAATCCTACAAAAAGAAGTACAAAAAATGACACTACAAAAGAATTTCATGAAGAAATTCAAGATCTGATTAATCCTGATATTCCTGAAGGGATCAGTGAACCCGAGACTCAAGTAAATGAAGAACTCTCAATATGTTCTTCTACAAGTGATGGGATAAGTTTAGATCGATCAAAAATCATAGTGGATAATGTTTTCGCATATGATGTTGCACTTAATATCATGCAAGGAAATGAGGATCTTGAACCTCTATCTGTCGAAGAATGTCGACAAAGACGTGATTGGCCAAAATGGCATTAGCGTTAAGGCGAGTTCTAACGTTGGCCATCCGTTAAAAAGACTTTTAAGCGAAAGAATTATTAATACATGCAAGATACTAATCTAGAATTGTTATCTTAATTAGGGTTTATCTCATTATTTGCCTATGGTTCCCACAACCCTAGTTATGGAGTTTAGTTACTCATATCCATAAACACAATATTCAAATATATGAAATATGAATTCATGTACTTACTTCAATGAGAAAGAATAAAATCCAAAGTTTGCTTGATAAATCTCCAAAAATCAATTGCAAGAATCTCAAAATCTCACACTAATACACAAAGTCTAATAATATGGAGTCTAACTATCTGGTGTCTAACCTAACAGAGTCCACCCCCAAATACGAGGTTTTTTCGAACTATTTATAAAAAATAAAAAACCTAATTAAACAAGGACTTTGTTTGCTGGAAATCTGCCAAAACGCGGCTGGGTCGACGGACCTCGCGACGAATCATCGTGGTCACGACGGACAGTCATGGACTCCATCGTCCCATACTTATGCAAATTCTTCTGCTGCTCTCTTCACCACCCTCGACGACAAGTATGTTGGACCGTCATAGGCACAACGGTCCGTCGAGGGTCTTCGTTCCAAAACACTTCAACTCTTGGAATCTGGGTACTGGGATCACTTCTCTGAACTTCATGACGAACCTGCAGGACGGACCGTCACAACCACAACGGACCGTCACAAGCTTCGTAACCCCACACATGGTCAGGCTTCCCCATCTTCCTTCAGCAGCTTCACTACGCTGCCACCTACGGACCGTCACAAGCACGACGGACAGTCATAAGCTCCACAGGTGGTCTCTTCTACATTTCTTCGCTCAAAATCTTCGCATTCAGCTTTGGACAGATTTATTGCAAAACAAAGAGAAACTTATATAAAAATTAGCACAAAAAGGCTTTTGGACACACTAAACTGAAGGAAAAAGTATTAATAATACCGTGAAACCACGGTATATCAACACCCTCAACTTAAATTCGTTGTTTGTCCTCATGCGACGCACTATGACTCACTACACAATCTTTGTACAATAGTATCCATGTTTTATCCTTTGCAATCATTTAGCTATCAATCCCGATTAATCTCATCAAATCTAAGCATGCTATCACTATTAGGCTTGAATTTTTTGGGATCAGAACTTGATACAGAGTCACACTCATTCATACCTTTTGCCATAAGCTTGCCTTATTTTCACTGCCTTAAGTTCGCTATACAACCCTTAGGATCACAATAGGACTTTTTTAGCTAGTAACATAGGCTCGGGGTAAGGTAAGGTATATTTTGGTATACTTTCGTGACCTTTTACCCTCCTTGACATATCGGCTAAACCTTCCACTGTCTCTCATTTTATCTCGCCTAGTTTCTCATATTCTTTCACCTTGCTATTTTCTCTTCTTTCTTCATTTGTGTAAGTGACTCTCTTCTTTTTTTGCTTGTATTTCTTGTGGTTTTTTCTTTTTCTTTACTTTTCTTTTCATATAATTCTTGAGTCACTTTACTTTTGTTCTTTATCTCTCTTTGTTCTTTCAACCCCACTTTCCAGAGCATTCCTCATAGTAGCCACCCTCAACTCATGGCTTTGCCATGAGTAAAGGTACACAATACCTAAAGTTGGGTCAGGGCCATAACGAAGGTTGTTTATGAATTAGACACCCTCAACTTATGATTTTTGCATAAGCTGAGGTGCACATGTCCAATGAGTGACCAGGGCCAACACATTGTTCCCAGAAAAGATCAGTTGGGGTGAAAAAGAAAGGTCTAATTTTAAGCTCAGATTATTTGGATCAAATAAGGATAAATTTCATTTGGTTTCTTTTATTTAGGCTAGAAATGGGCTATATTAAATAAGGGCCTATGTCATTTCCTAGTTGTTTATTACAGCTTACTTTCAGCAGGACTAACCAGGCAAGTTCTAGCTCAGTACCAATAGTGGAGTATTCAAATTTTTCTCACACTCACTTGACATCTCATCACTATACTAGATTATCAGACACCTAGTTTGAATTTAAGACTCAGGGTAATGCAATGGTGTAACTCTATTTCATGCTTAGAGCCACACAATTATCAGTTACCATGCCTAGTCATGCATCATTTTCCAGTTTATTAGGATATCATTTTAGCCATCATGCTGCAGACTTGAACTATGTACAAAATATATAAACATGCCGGTTCAACAGAAAAAGTAATTAGTCTTTTGGGGAAAAAGAACACAAGCAAGAAACCCCCAAAAGAGGATAGTGAATAGGGCTACTCAGACTTCACCCTAACACTCACTTTCCATATACCCCACCCCCAACAAAAAGACATGCAATTATCCCCAATGCATAAAAAAATTGAAATACAAGAGTGGTAGGTGAAGCAAACCTAGGGCGCAAAGCACCGACAATCAGCACGGACCGTTGTGATTATGACGGTCCGTCGTTGATGTCCGTCGTGGGAAACTTAACAAAAAAATTGGAGACCCTTAAGAGAGGTGTTTCTAACCGCCATGACGGTAATAAAGGACGAACCGTCGAGAGTATGACGGTCCGTCGTAGATGTCCGTTGGAGGACACTTAGAAAATGTGAGAGACCTTTAGGAATAGGATCTCTGACAACCAGCACAGTTGTGCAGGACGGACCGTTGAGAGCACAACGGTCCGTCGCATGTGTCCGTTGGTGACTGTTTTAGAGTTATCTTCTGCAGAATTTCCTGGTGAAGTGCCTGCAAATTTAAAACACATTAGTAGAGAATGCTACCATTACTAGAAAGAATAAAAGAGAAAAAAAACTATAAGTATTGGGTTGCCTCCCAACAAGAGCCTGATTTAACGTCGTGGCACGACTGAGGACACTTTATTACTCAGCCTTCATCAAGATGGTTTGCCTCTATTACTTTATTCCCCAATGCTTTATGCTTAAAATTGAGTTTTATTCTATCTCTATTCCTCTGAAACCGCATTCCCTCCTTGGCTTTCAAGTCAACTGCTCCATGAGGGAATACTTGGGTAATCTGGTAAGGGCCAGTCCATTTGGACTTGAGCTTGCCTGGAAGACAAGGCACCCCAGAACTGTCTACAAGCACCAAATCCCCAACCATAAAATCTTGTTTTGCATTTTTCTGTTCAGTCACCTTCTTCATCCTTTGTGGGATATGGCAGATACCAATAGGAGTTCACCACTCTACCTCATGGTCCTAATGTTGAAGATCGCTTCTTCATTATTCAACCGAAATGTCATCTGTCCCTTCTCCATATCAACTAATGCTATACCTGTAGCAAGGAATGACCTCCCAAGAATAATGGGCACTTCAAAATCGACTTCGCAATCAAGAATAACAAAATCTGCTGGAAAGATGAATGACTCCACTTTTACTAGCACATCAAGGAGTATCCCTATGCGCTTTTTCACTGTCCGATCGGCCATTAGTAGCCGCATCGCAGTGGGTTTTGGATCCCCCAAACCCAACTTCTTGTAAATTGAGAGGGGTATTAGATTTATGCTTACCCCCATATCACATAATGCTTTCGCAAAATGTAATGAACCAACTGTACACTTGGTCCGGCATGTATCATACCCTCTGTAGTATGCTTGGGGCCGTGGAGCGGGGTGTTGTCCCCTCTGTTGATGTTCACCCGGAGCATCAGGTAACATCTGACCATGAACATCAACCGGAGTAGGGATGTTCTGGTTCGGATCCTCATCATTTATTCCCAAGTTTCGATTCATGTTGCACAGTGTACGCTCTAGCTCTTGATCGTAGGGAAACAAGGGTTCTCTTCCTCTCTGTGTATTTGGCATACAAGGAGGATAGTTCTGAAAAGAAATCAAAAACAATTAAACAAAGTTAAATCAAGAAAATATCAACTAAACTATAGTAATAAGTTTAAGTTAATCTAAAAGCTAAATTCCCCGGCAACGGCGCCAAAATTTGATAGGCTCAAACTTACTTCTCAAATAAGAAGTAAAGCGGTCGTGTCAAGTAAATAACCCAACTAGTGAGGTTGGGATCGTTCCCACGACAAAATTAGTCTATACTTAACTTTAACCTTTTATTACTATTGTTTGGTTAATGACTTCCTTGGAAAGTAAAAACAATAAAGGGGGGGGGTTTCTATTTCTTAATGAGTGAAAATAAATAACGAACTTGAAAGAGACACTTAACAGCTTTGAATGTTAGGTTTTAATCAATTAATCAAAGTAACTAGGGTTTACATGTTCCCCACAGGTTCATAACTTGATAATTCTTACTTATAGCAATTCTTTCCTAATATCTTGCATTCAAAGTGATAAGTTATGTATTTCTAAATCCTTGGTCCGGCATCTAGAAAATCTCACTCCGCACCTTGGTCCGGCTATGTGTTTTGCTATCCTAACCCTTATCCTTGCCTCATATTAAGCATAGTATTCGATATTTGACTAAGTTATTACCTCGTACGAATCAATACTAGCCTATTAGATAGTATACACTAATCTATGTTAATAGTTCTTTTCCTATTATCTACCTCCTTGGTCTGGCAAGTAGTATAAAGGCGAGTTCTAATGTTGGCCATCCGTTAAAAAGACTTTTAAGCGAAAGAATATTAATACATGCAAGATACTAATCTAGAATTGTTATCTTAGTTAGGGTTTATCTCATTAATTACATATGGTTACCACAACCCTAGTTATGGAGTTTAGTTACTCATAGCCATAAACACAATATTCAAATATATTAAATACGAATTCATGTAGTTAATTCAATGAGAAAGAATAAAATCCAAAGTTTGCTTAATTGATCTCCAAAAATCAATTGCAAGAATCTAAAATTCTCACACTAATACACAAACTCTAATAATACGGAGTCTAACTATCTGGTGTGTAAGTATGTGGTGTCTAACCTAAAATAGTCCACCCACAAATAAGAGGTTTTTCAAACTATTTATAAAAAATAAAAAACCTAATTAAACAAGGTCTCTGTTTGCTGGAAATCTGCCAAAACGCGGCTGGGTCGACGGACCTCGTGACGGATCGTCGTGGTCACGACGGACCGTCATGCACTTCGTCGTCCCATACTTATGCAATTTCTTCTGCTGCTCCCTTCACCACCCTCGACGGCAAGTATGACGGACCGTCATAGGCACAACGGTCTGTCGAGGGTCTTCGTTCCAAAACACTTCAACTCTTGGAATCTGGGTACTGGGATCAATTCTCTGAACTTCATGACGAACCTGCAGGACGGACCGTCATAGCCACGATGGACCGTCACAAGCTTCGTTACCCCACACTTGGTCAGACTTACCCATCTTCCTTCAGCAGCTTCACTACGCTGCCACCTACGGACCGTCACAAGCACGACGGACCGTCATAAGGTCCGTAGGTGGTCTCTTCTGCATTTCTTCGCTCAAAATCTTTGCATTCAGCTTTGGACAGATTTCATGCAAAACAAAGAGAAACTTATATAAAAATTAGCACAAAAAGGCTTTTGGACAAACTAAACTTAAGGAAAAAGTATTAATAATACCGTGAAACCACGGTATATCAGTTAAACCAATTGGCTATAAATGGGTCTTTGTACGAAAAAGAAATGAGAGAAATGAGATTGTAAGATACAAGGCACGCCTTGTCGCACAAGGATTCTCTCAACGACCTGGTGTCGACTATGAAGAAACATATTCACCTATATGAATGCAATAACTTTTCGATATCTCATCGGTTTAGTTGTACATGAAAATCTTGAAATTCATCTAATGGATTTGGTTACAGCTTACCTTTACGGTTCACTTAATAATGAAATTTATATGAGAGTTCTAGAAGGACTTAAAATGCCTGAAGCATGTAGTTCAAAATCTCGGGAAATATATTCAATCAGATTACAGAAGTCATTATATGGCTTAAAACAATCAGGGTGCATGTGGTATAATTGCCTCAGTTAGTACTTGATAAAACAAGGTTATATAAACGATGTCATTTGTCCTTGTATATTAATTAAGAAAACAACATTTGGGTTTGTTATTCTTTCTGTTTATATTGATGACATTAATCTCATTCGAACTCCAGAAGAGGTTCAAAAGACAATTTAATATCTAAAGAAAGAATTTGAGATGAAAGACCTTGGTAAGACAAAAATTTGTCTTGGACTACAAATAGAATATTTAGTAGACGGGGTCTTCATCCATCAAAATGCCTATACTGAGAAAATCTTGAAACGATTTTACATGGACAAAGCACAACTATTAAGTACTCCAATGGTTGTCCGATCACTTGAAGTGAGTAAGGATCCATTCCGACCTCAAGAAGAGAATGAGGAACCTCTTGGTCCAGAAGTACCTTATCTTAGTGCAATTGGGGCACTTATATATCTTGCTAATGCTAGGAGACCTGACATAGCATTTTTTTGTTAATTTGTTAGCAAGATATAGTTCTTCCCCTACACGAAGACATTGGAATGGAGTTAAATATATATTGCGATATCTAAGGGGAACTAGTGATATGGGTCTATTTTATACTAACAAAGATAATGCAGATCTTGTTGGTCATGCAGATGAAGATTATTTATGTTACCCACATAAAGCTCGATCATAAACAGGTTATGTGTTCACATACGGAGGTATTGATATATCATGGCGATGTACGAAGCAGTCTATTGTCGCTACTTCTTCAAATCATGCTGAGATAATAGTCATTCATGAAGCAAGTAGAGAATGTGTATGGTTAAGATCAGTAATACATTCTATCAAAGAAAGATGTGGTTTGAATTGTGACGTCAAGATACCCAGAATACTCTTTCAAAACAATGTTGCATGCATAGCTCAATTAAAAGGATGCTTTATAAAAGGAGATAGAACGAAACACATTTAACCAAAATTATTCTTCACACATGATCTCCAAAAGAGTGGTGATATTAATGTGCGACAAATTCGTTCGAATGATAATCCAACAGATTTACTTACCAAATCTTTACCGGCCTCAACTCTTGAGAAGATGGTTCACAAAATTGGAATGCGGAAACTTAACCATCTGAATCGTGGTTTTTATCAGGGGGAGTAAAATACGCATTGTTCTCTTTTTTTCTTTAATCAAGGTTTTGTCCCATTGGGTTTTCCTAGAAAGGTTTTTAATGAGGCATCAAATAATGCGTATCAAAAGATATGTGTACTCTTTTTCCTTCACTAGAATTTTTTTCCACAGGGTTTTTTTCTAGAAAGGTTTTTTAATGAGGCATCAAATAATGCGTATCAAAAGATATGTGTACTCTTTTTCCTTCACTAGAATTTTTTTCCACAGGGTTTTTTTCTAGAAAGGTTTTAACAAGGCACAATATCTATGGACATCCAAGGGGGAGTATTATAAATCTATTGAATAAGTTTATAATCCATAATGTTAGTACATGAACAACCATTCATATTCACTAGGTTATATGAACCTTTTTGGATAAGAATGCATCTATTTATTATGGTATTTAATATGGTGACCTTTGGAGTGATTTCTCACTCTATAAATAGAGTTTTTCATTCACTGTTGTAATATATACATATGAAACTTACATATACTTGAATAAGAAGAAAGTCTTCTCCTACATCTACTTCTCTTGTCTTCTTCTTATAATCTTGATTTTACAACACAAATAAAATTATAAAAAAAGTGTCAACTCAATTCTTTAAATTTTTGTTTTGTATTTTTAGTTACTTAAATAGTAAAAATAAATACTTGTATGGTACATTTTGAATCTTTCACTCATTCCATATTCTCAGTTCTAACTTCTCTCAGCGCCATTTCTCCGCTACTTCAGCTACCTCACGACTCTGAACTTCAGCTATTCACCATATTGGAAATGGGATAGGTGTTCTAAGGTAATATTTACACTTCTCTAGGAAATTGAATCTACCTCAGTTCTTTGGATTTTCTCATCTGAATCTTCACAAATCTGAAAGTTCTGTACAATTTACTGGTTGTATGTACTTCGTAAGTTTGATTGTTTAGCTTTTTGTATAGATGCCTGGAGGTAGAATTAGGTTAATTTGCAGTATTTTTGGTCCATGAAAAATTCAACATTATCAAATTTGAACATGTATTTTGTGGTAGAATTAGGTTTATTTTGTTGTAATCATGTTGTACTTTTCGTGCTTTAGCTGTCAATGTTAGGTATTTGACTGAAATTTGGGTTTGAGTAATTGTAATGAGAACCTTTCAGTAAACAACATGAATTCAGAGTTTAACTTGAAAAATTATATATATAAAAGTAAATCTTATCTGTTTGAGTTTTTTTCTTGATTTTGACTGTTCTCTCCTTTGAGTTCACCTTTAATGCAAGTTAACATAGGAGTGGTAAAAGATATTTTACCTATTCATCTCAGCTTCTATTCCTGAGATTGTGCCGCTGATTGGTTTTATATGGTATGTACGAGCAGTTATCTTGTAAGAAATAAGAACATATATCTTGTCTTGAATTGATTGTAAACAAGATACATGCTTGGCTCCTTATATATAGAAATGCCAGAAATAAGTTTACTTAAACTATTTGAAATGAAATAAACAATTAAATAAGGAAAACTTACCATAATCTCGAGATTCTTTATTATATGTCAGAATTAGGAAAACATTCTATAATATTAGTCTTGTGAAGAAAGTTTCATCAATCGATATCTTGTTGATGTAAATGAGACGAGTAAAGTAGAGGAAAGAAACTTGAGTAGTTGCAACTGAATGGAAAATGATATAAAGATGGTCCATTCCCCATCATCTAGGTGTCGTTGCAATTAGAATATAGCCAATTGACTAGCTAATCGACTAAACCAAATTCTAGCTGACCAATTAACATAATTAAGCTCATAAACTGGTTTTTACATCACACCACAACTTTGGCTTATCACATTGCTCACCGCCCTTATTCCGCTCTCATTTCTTCCGCACCATGCTTAGTGATCCTCAAAATGGCCAGTTGCTCCTTTCTGTAAACGTATCGTCTACTAGTAACACAAGCCTTAACCTTTTTCCTTTTGAAATGATAGGCATAACCTATAGATAGCATCTAAAAGAATAAAGTTGCAACAAATCATGACTTCAAATGAACCCAGTTAGATCTTTTGTTAGATTTACCTTTTTCATTTGTTGCTAACGTTAAGATCTTCCTCTCTGCTCATATAGCTTTATTACATCAGCTAATAAGATTATAGTGGAGGAAAAATGAAAATAAATTGCAGCGAAAGCAAACTAATTAGCTAGGACATGTTGTTCAGAGTCCTTAGTTTTGCTATATTAAAGATCACTACCTTAAATTTGTGTTCCCACGCCCTTATAAAATCTGCCCTACTCTTTTCTCTACATTGATATCTTATTGTTCTGTATGTGTTTTAAATTAACACGCATATTTTCTGGCTTTATAGAGATTGTTTCTTATTAGATCATCGACTCAAAAAATTATAATCAAGACATGATTGAAAGGTAAAGAGATGAAGTAATAAGTAGTCGCAAAAGTCGAGTAATATGATACTACGTGACAATTTACTAATACTATTTCTGTTAAAGATGAAGATGAGAAGCGATAATTGAACCCCTGTCTTTCCTATTTGATGTACGACAACAAGAACTTTGAAATCCTCATTACTAAGATCATGAGTTATGTGATCATAACATTATTCATCACATTAATTAATACAACATACCCAACTATAGATGTCTAAGACTCTATGCTTTATAGCAGAGCTATACGATTATCATAAAATTTAGACCAAAGCATAACATCACCATACTTTGGTGAACCACTAAATTGCTGGTAAAACATGAGAAACAAGCACATCAGATGTATTATAAAACCACTTCCAACAGAACGTGGAGCCGCGGGTAATCCCAAAAAGATCTTTCCAGCTTGAATCGCTGTCCATTTATTCCAATTACTTTTACAAGTACATTGGGATAATTTTCTTTTTGGTCTATATGGTCTTTTTATTTTATAATATTTTACATAATACCTTTGTCTTGGTTTTTTATATTTATACCTAGTTTTAGGTTTTCCATAATTTTTATATCTTTTAGGTTTTTGCTTTTTATAATATTTATTTGTACATACAAACTGTGGTGTTGTTCTGTCTTTACAACAGGCTAAATTTTTAATTAATACTTTTTCCATTTTTATTTTTTGTTTTTGTTTTTTCACATAGTTGTATAAACCATTGATGTAAAAATTTGATTCTAGATCCTAAAGTATCTGTTAATCCTTCATTATTCCAATCGTTAATTATTTTTGTACTCAATGGTTGGTAACTTTGTAAAATATTGCTGTCTTATTTCTTTTGCCTCATTTATATTATATCTGGCTTTGTAATAATATTCTTTAAATGCACATGTGTATTCTTCTATGTAAGACATTTTACATATAGCTAATTTTTTCATAAGTTGTCTATTTGTTGTTTTTTCTCTATTTTGTTCTCTTATATCTGTGGTCATACCACTAAATTCATTTCTTATTGCTAATTCATATTTTTCTATTTTATCTATATTTGTTGTTGATGGAGATCCATCTACTATTTTTATCACTTCTAAGTGTTTCTAGACTTTCTAGGGGTATTTTCTATCCATAATTTTGTTGTTCCTACAAATATTCTTTCTATATATTTTGGCGTTTCTCTTGTTGTTATTTTATTATCAATTAGTTGTTTAGATATATTCCCTATCCATAGTAATATTGTTTTATTTATATCTGTAACACAATCTCGATCCAAGAAATTATATTGTTCAGTTATTGGTTTAGGTGTCCATTTTTTATTTAATCTGCTATTCCATATTGCGTTCGTTCTATCTGACTTCATTATTCCAATCTTTAATTATTTTTGTACTGAATGGTTCTGGTAATTTTGTAAAATATTGTTGTCTTATTTCTTTTGCTTCATTTATATTATTTCTTGCTTTGTGATAATATTCTTTAAATGCACATGTGTATTCTTCTATGTAACACATTTTACATATAGCTAATTTTGTCATAAGTTGTCTATTTGTTGTTTTTTCTCTATTCTGTTCTCTTATATTTGTGGTCATACTACTAAATTTATTTATTATTGCTAATTCATATATATCTAGTATATCTATATTTGTTGTTGATGGAGATTCTTTTTATTTTTTTATCACTTTTAAGTGTTTCTAGACTATCTAGGGGTAAATTTTCTATCCATAATTTTGTTGTTCCTTCCAATGTTCTTTCTATATATTTTGGCGTTTCTCTTGTTTTTATTTTGTTATCAATTAGTTGTTAAAATATATTCCATATCCATAGTAATATTGCTTTATTTATACCTGTAACACAATCTAGATCCAAGAAATTATATTGTTTACTTATTGGTTTAGGTGTTCATTTTTTATTTAATCTGCTATTCCATATTGCGTTTCTTCTATCTGACTTCATTATTCCAATCTTTAATTATTTTTGTACTGAATGGTTCTGGTAACTTTGTAAAATATTGTTGTCTTATTTCTTTTGCTTCATTTATATTATATCTTGGTTTGTAATAATATTTTTTAAATGCACATGTGTATTCTTCTATGTAACACATTTTACATATAGCTAATTTTGTCATAAGTTGTCTATATGTTGTTTTTTCTCTATTTTGTTCTCTTATATCTGTGGTCATACCACTAAATTCATTTCTTATTGCTAATTCATATTTATCTAGTATATCTATATTTGTTGTTGATGGAGATCCATCTATTTATGCGAACAATAGAATAATTGGGTTATCAACTATTATACAAGAGTTAGCCAACAATTATTTACAATGAAATACTATATGGAGCTATTATTCCAGAGATCATTTGATGATATATGCCAATTCACGAGAGATAAGACTAGCAGATATGGAGGAAGTCCAAAAATGGATTATATCCTTATTAAAACCCGAAGCCACTCCAACAACCAGAGCAATAAAGAAAGGATTTATCTCTGAAGAATTATTGACAAGATACTGCAAGTTAATTGGAGATATATATCCAGACCATATATATTCAAAGTTAATGATGGTGATGATATAATTCCTGAAATACAATTAGAATAAAGTCAGATAACTTGTAAAAAAAAAGTGTTGTCGGCCAAAAATAAAAAGAAAAGGCCATTATGTAAAGTAGTAATAGTATTGTCGGTCATTATATAAAGTATTCGGCCATTATATAAAGTGTTTTGTTTTTTAGCATCGGTCAGATAAAGTAAAGGTCATTATGTAACGGCCTGTTTAGTTGTTTCGAGCAATAGAATTACTTTTGAAAATAACTGACTGTGTCGACGGATCACATGACGGACCGTCATGGTCACGACGGACCGTCGAGTGTCTTCGTGCCAAACCACTTAAAACTTAAAAATCTGGGTACGGGGATCAACTCTCTGAACTTTGCGACGAAATTGCAGCACGGACTGTCGTAGATACGACGGACCGTCACAAAACCCTTTGCGGAATTCGAATCTCTGAACTCTGTGACGACCCTGCAGGACGGACCGCCGCAGGCAGGACGGGCTGTCACGAGTGGCGTAACCTTGACTGGGTCGGATTTCTGCTAAAAGTTTTTAAGGGGCGTTTTGGACTATTCATGATTATAATTCTAAAATTAGTGGGGTAAGTTTAATAATTTAATTACTTGGGTGTTAAAGGAGGTAACCTTGAAATAAATAGTGGGTTACTTTTATCATCTTTTATACTTAATTATATGATAATTAGGGTAAAAGAAAAAGGGTGGGAATAAGGAAAAATAGAAAGAACAGAGAGAAGAGGGGAGAACGAACGAGAGAGAGAGAAAACGAAGAGGAAAGCAAAGGCATTGGGGAAGTAGATTGCTTGATCACGATTCTTCGGTGGAGGTAGGATATGGTTTATGCTATTTCATAGTAAACTCTAAATAGCGAATGATATGTATTGGTAGTATTGTAAAGTCTTCTATATGCTTGATTGTGTGGTTGCATGATGGTATTATGTAATTGTAATGGATTAGAAAGATGAGGATGTGAATCTTAAACCTTAAAATCCCTCTATTAATGATGATGCCTTGACATAAAGGATGGCTTGATGAACTAAGTAATGAGATTAGGGGATCGGGTGTCACGAACCGACACATAGAATTAGGGGATCGGGTGTCACGAACCGGCACGTAGAATTAGGGGATTGGGTGTCACAAATCGACATGTAGAATTAGGGGATCGGGTGTCACGAACCGACACGTAGAATTAGGGGATCGGGTGTCACAAACTGACACATAGAATTAGGGGATCAAAGTGTCACGTTCCGACACGTAGTAGTAGGGGATCGGAGTGTCACGTTCGGACACAAGAAGAATAAAGAGAATGAATCTTGAAGTATGTTAATATACTCAACTTTAAAGAAACATTTCCCAAATGAGTATGGTGTGGAGGCTTGAGTCCTCATAGGTGTGCTTGGTGTTGTAGCCAATGGTTATTGTACTTGTTGTTGTCACCTGTTAAGTATTGTAGTTGATCTTATATTATTATTTTATATATATTGCTTTCTATTTTGAGTTGGCCGATGATACCTACTCAGTACGTGTTCCTTGTACTGACCCCTACTTGTATTTTTCTCTTTGTTATTTTTGGAGTGCAGCAAACGTGCCATCGACTTCGACTCGCCCTCAACTCTAGCCAGTCTTCATCACGTCAGATTTCAGGGTGAGCTATTGTTCCAAGTTCGGACTGGATTCTCTCCTTCACGTCTTGATGTCTTGAAGTTCGGACATGGACCATTTCCTTTTACTTAATTTAGTTTCTTAACTACTCTTAGATTAGAAATTTGAGGATAGATGATCATGGTGTGATGACTTCCAGATTTTGGGAATAATAGTTGTGAAATTTTAGAAGCTTATCTATTGATTATATTAATAAGATTTTGAGTCTTCCGCATTGTATTTTGTTCATTATGGTTTAAATATTGGTAAATGATTGGGGTTCAAATTAGTTGGTTCGCTCACATAGGATTATAAATATGTGTGCACTCGCGGCTCGTTTTGGGTTGTGAGAAACTTGGTATCAGAGCATTATGTTCGTTGGTCTCATCACACAAGAACGAGTCTAGTAGATTCTTGAGGAACGGTAGGGGGACGCCTTTACTTTTCTTTGAGAGGCTATAGGACTTTAGGAAAATTCCATTCTTTCTTTCTTTCGTGCTATTACTGGGATCCAATTGATATCTAGGTGATACAAATTGGTATCTGACATCCTCACTCTATTTCGCAGATGGTTAGAACTAGAGCAACGACCGTGCCAACACCAACATTGGTAAGACAGGATGCGTCTGAGCCAGCCACTGGGGCTGTAGCTCGAAGAAGAGCAGTGGAGAGAGGCCGTGGTGGAGGTCGTGGGAGGACGTCCTCTAGAGGTAGAGGACAAACACCTGGCCCAGCTAGTACTAGGGCAGTGACTCCTCCACCGACTGATGAGGTAGTAAGAGAGGGTGAGGAAGGGGAAAATGAGAAAGTGCAAGATGAGGAATTACCACCCCAACCCACCCATGAGATGATTAACAAGGTTCTTGCTTATATTAGCGGGTTATCTGATCAGGGCCAGACACCTCCAGTGTTTTCTACACCAGCACCTCAGGTTCCGGGAGTATGACATGCAGCTGCTATGGCTCCCCGCATGGATGCCTGATTGGAAGTAGGCACGTTTCCTGGATTGACTATAGGACCTATAATGATGAGTGATCAGCATGAACTTTCCACTAAGTTCTTGAAATTGAAACCTCCAGTCTTTAAGGGTGCTGAATCTGAGGATGCCTATGATTTTCTGGTTGATTGTCATGAGCTGTTACATAAGATGGACATAGTAGAATGTTTCGGTGTGGAGTTTGTGACCTATCAGTTTCAGGGGAACGCCAAAATGTAGTGGCGGTCATATGTTCAGTGTCAACCAGCACAGGCACCACCTATGACTTGGGCATCATTCTCTAGATTTTTTATGGAGAAGTATATACCCCGGACATTGAGGGGTAGGAGGAGAGATGAGTTCCTGAGCCTGGAGCAAGGCAGGATGTCAGTTACTGCTTATGAGGCTAAGTTTCGTGCACTATCCAGGTATGCCACCCAGCTTTGCTTCAGTCCACAAGAGCGGATTCGCCTTTTCGTGAAAGGATTGAGGTCAGATTTGCAGATCCCAGCCTTACAGGTAGCTGCTGCAGCAAAATCCTTTCAAGAAGTGGTCGATTTTGTGATAGAGTTGGAAGGGGTGAAGCCGGACGACTTCACCCTGTCGTCGACATCTAAGAAGTTCTGTAAGGGAGGTGAGTTTGGTGGTTCTTCCTCCAGAGGGCAGAGTTCAGGAGGTTACACAGCCCGACCTATTCAGTCTTCACTGCAGGCTGTAGCTGGGGGTCCATCGCAGACCAGCCAGCATTCCTCTAAGTTTGGAGGTTACCCCTATACTTCATCATTCTCACAGAACCTACGCTTGACCCCAGAGAGTGTTATGGATGTGGGGATACTGGACATATTAGGAGATATTGACCAAAACAGAGTTACAAACCCCCAACAGTCAGAGGTAGAGGTGGTCATGGAAGAGGCCGCTATTCTGGAGTACGTGGTGGCCAAGGTAATGGAGGTCACCAAATCAACTGGGGTGGAGGGCAAACTGGAGCTACTGCAGCGCAACATGGTAGGGGAAACGGACAGACAAGTGATAGGGCCAATTGTTATGCTTTCCCCGGGAGGTCTGAAGCGGAGACATCTGATGCTGTTATCACAGGTAATCTTTTGGTTTGTAATTGCATGGATTTTGTATTATTTGATCCTGGATCTAAATTTTCATATGTATCTTCCTCATTTGCTATTGGTCTTGATTTACATTGTGATTTGCTTGACATGCCCATTCGTGTCTCTACTCCGGTGGGTGAGTCTGTGATAATTGAGAAGGTGTATAGGTCTTGTCTTGTGACTTTTGTGGGGAACAATACTCATGTAGACTTGATTATTCTAGAGATGGTTGATTTCGATGTAATTCTGGGCATGACTTGGCTTTCTCCAAATTTTGCAATCTTAGATTGTAATGCTAAAACTGTGACATTGGCCAAGCCTGGGACAGTTCCGCTAGTGTGGGAGGGTAAATATACTTCAACCCCAGTTCGTATCATCTCCTTTCTTCGTGCTAAGAGAATAGTTAGTAAGGGTTGTTTAGCTTTCTTGGCACATCTCTGGGATGATACCTCCCAAGTACCTTCGATTGAGTCTGTTTCGATAGTCCGTGAGTTTCTGGATGTGTTTCCTGCAGACCTTCCTGGTATGCCACCGGATAGGGATATTGATTTTTGTATTGATCTGGAGCTGGGTACTCGCCCCATTTCCATACCCCCTTATAGGATGGCTCCAGCAGAGTTAAGGGAGTTAAAGGCCCAACTTCAGGAGTTGTTAGGTAAAGGTTTTATTAGGCCAAGTGCATCCCCTTGGGGTGCTCCTGTTTTATTTGTGAAGTAGAAGGATGGAAGTTTTTGGATGTGCATAGACTACAGGCAACTGAATAAGGTAACTGTTAAGAACAAGTATCCTCTTCCACGCATTAATGATTTGTTCGATCAGTTATAAGGTGCTTGTACCTTCTCAAAAATCGACTTGAGATCTGGTTATCATCAATTGAAAATACGGGCTGCAGATGTGACAAAGACTGTTTTTCAAACCAGGTATGGGCATTATGAATTCATAGTAATGTCTTTTGGACTAACGAATGCCCCTGCTGCGTTCATGAGCCTGATGAACAGGATTTTTAAGCCATATCTGGATCTCTTTGTTATTGTATTCATTGATGATATACTGATATACTCAAAGAGCAGGAAAGAACATGAGGAGCATTTGAGAATTGTATTGGAAGTGTTGAGCAAGAAAAGGCTTTATGCCAAATTTTCCAAGTGTGAGTTTTTGCAAAATTTAGTGTCCTTCTTGGGGCACGTAGTTTCTAAGGATGGTGTCACGACCCAAATCGGGGACGCGACTGGCACCCACATTTACCCTCCTATGTGAGCGAACCAACCAATCTAACCCTTAACATTTTAATACAATATCAACAAAAGAAATGCGGAAGACTTAAACTCATAAAAATAAACAATTCAAAACTATTATTATTATCCCCAAAATCTGGAAGTCATCATCACAAGAACATCTATGATCCAATTACTAAACTAAGACTGTCTAAGAAGTTAAAAATACTTAAGAAACTAGTCCATGCCGGAAGTTCAAGGCATCAAGCTTGAAGAAGAAGATCCAGTCCAAGCTAGACGCATTAGCTCACCCTGAATTTCCGATGGAGTGAAGACTGGCTTGATCTACTGCTGAGTCGAAGTTTGACGGAACGTTGCTGCATTACACAATAACAAAGAAGAAAACATAAAAGTAGGGGGGGTCAGTACAACCACACGTACTGAGTAGATATCATCGGCTAACTCAAAATAGGGAACAGTATATATCAATAACAATGTAAATCAACTACAATACTCAACATGTAGCAATAGCAATGTTTAATTCATCAATGAATACAACCGAGTTCACACATGAGGACTCAAGCCTCAATACCATACTCATTTAGGAATGTAGTTCATTAGTTTGAGTATATTCATTATCTTTCAAGATTCATTATCTTTCTTCCTCTTGTGTCGGTACGTGACACTCCGCTCCTCTATTTCTATCCTGGTGCCGGAACGTGGCACTCCGATCCTCATATTCTATCCTGGTTCGGAACGTGCACTCCGATCCTCATATTCATTCTATCCTGGTACCGAACGTGGCACACCGATCCTCATATTCTATCCTGGTACCGGAACGTGGCACCCGATCCTCATATTCTATCCTGGTGTCGGAACGTGACACTCCGATCCTCATATTCATTCTATCCTGGTACCGGAACGTGGCATCCGATCCTCATATTCATTCTATCCTGGTACCGGAACGTGGCACCCGATCCCCTAATTCATCAAGCCTTCTTTTTCACTAAGGCGTCATCAATCTTATTATATAATATATCAAGCGAATTAGGGTTCTTTCAAGATTTGGGATTCAATAGCTTCATCATGCTTTGTTAATTCATCACAATTTCATAATCATAATCATGCAAGCATACAATTTAAGCACATAGCAGGGTTTACAATACTATCAACACATAACATTCACTATTAAGAGTTCACTACGAATATCGTAACATAAACCATAACCTACCTCCACCGAAGAATTGAAATCAACAAGAAATTCCAAGCTTTGTTATTCTCCTCAGCCTCTCGATCGATCTCTCTATCCCTTTCTGTTCTTTCTTTTTGTTTTCTTATGTTCAAACCCTCTTTCTTTTACCCTAATTAATCATATAATTAAGTGTGAAAAAGGACAATAAACCCCACTAATTAACTTAAGGTTACCCCTTTTAACCCCTAAGTAATTAGACTTATTAATGTTAACCCTCAATCTTTATAATTAAGGAAAGAATAGTCCAAAACGACCCTTAAAACGTGTGGAGAAATCCTAAACTGCCTGGGATTTGCGTGATCTGTGACGGGCCGTCGTGCCTGCGACGGTCCGTCACGGTGGTCGTCGCAACCTCCCCAAATTCCAGGTGGGCTGTGACGGCCCGTCACCCCTGTGACGGTCCGTCCTGCACCTCCGTCATGACGGTCAGAAACTCGTTTCTTGTACCAAATTCTCAAAAGTTGAAGTGTTTTGCAACGGAAACCCACGACGGTTCGTCGTGGATGTGACGGAACGTCCTGCAGGTCCGTCACAATTTACAGAGAGTCGATTTTAATATCCAATTTGAAGAATTTTAAGTGTCATGGGACGACACCTCCTCGACGGGCCGTCGTGACCACGACGGTCCGTCGGGACACACGTCGTCTCAGCCAGTTTTCCCCGTATTACAATCTGCTGCTCAAACGACTAAACATGTCGTTACAGATGGGGTGATGGTGGATCCTTCTAAGATTGAAGCAGTGAAGAGTTGGGTAAGACCTACCAATGTTACAGAGGTAAGGAGCTTTGTTGGTTTAGCTAGCTACAACCATCGATTTGTCAAGGGATTTTCTTCTGTTGCCTCACAACTGACAAATTTGACTAAGCAGAATGTTCCATTTGTATGGTCGGACGAATGTGAAGAAATCTTCCAGAACCTCAAGACCATGTTGACTAATGCACCAATTCTTACCTTGCCAGTGGAAAGCAAGAATTTCATTGTTTATTTTGATGCATCTTATTCTGGGTTGGGTGCAGTGCTAATGCAAGAGAGAAATGTGATTGCTTATGCTTCAAGGCAATTAAAAGTGCATGAACGTAACTATCCGACCCATGATTTGGAGTTGGCTGTAGTCGTGTTTGCATTAAAGCAATGGAGACATTATCTATATGGGGTTAAGTGTGAAGTCTATACAGATCATCGTAGTTTACAGTATGTCTTTACCCAGAAAGATTTGAATTTGAGACACAGGAGATGGATGGAACTACTGAAGGAGTATGATGTTACTATATTGTATAACCCAGGAAAAGCTAATGTGGTGGCAGATGCTTTAAGTAGAAAATCAGGGAGCATGGGAAGTCTAGCCCACTTACAAGTTTCTAGACGCCCATTGGCTAGAGAAGTTCAGACATTGGCTAATGACTTTATGAGGTTGGAAGTACTAGAGAAAGGAGGATTTTTGGCCTGTGTGGAGGCAAGATCTTCTTTTCTTGACAATATTAAGGGAAGGCAGTTTGATGATGAGAAGCTGAGCTGAATTCGGGATATGGTGTTGCGAGGAGAGGCAGAAAAGGCAATATTTGATGAGGAAGGCATTTTGAGAATTAATGGAAGGGTATGTGTGCCCCGTGTTGATGATATTATCCACACTATTCTTACAGAGGCTCATAGTTCAGGATATTCTATACATCCTGGTGCAACCAAGATGTATCGTGACCTAAGGCAACATTTTTGGTGGACTAGGATGAAGTGTGACATTGTTGATTTTGTTGTTCAATCCCCGAACTGTCAGCAGGTAAAGTATGAACACCAGAGGCCTGGGGGGACACTTCAGAAAATGCCCATTCCTGAATGGAAATAGGAAAGAATTGCAATGGATTTTGTGGTTGGTCTTCCAAAGACATTAGGTAAGTTTGATTCTATTTGGGTAATTGTTAACAGATTAACTAAATCTGCTCACTTCATTCTGGTTAAGGTGACTTACAATGCAGAGAAGTTAGCCAAACTTTACATCTCAGAAATTGTTCGATTGCATGGAGTTCCACTTTCCATCATATCAGATAGAGGTATGCAATTTAGTTCTAAGTTTTGGAGAACATTGCATGCTGAATTAGGTACTAGGTTGGACCTTAGTACTGTGTTTCACCCTCAGACAGATGGATAGTCTGAGCGAACGATTCAGGTGTTGCAGGATATGCTTCGTGCATGTGTGATAGAATTTGGTGGTCATTGAGATAACTTCTTACCTTTAATAGAGTTTTAATACAATAATAGCTATCACTAAAGTATTGATATGGCCCCATTTGAGGCACTATATGGGAGGAGATGTAGGTCTCCCATTGGTTGGTTTAATGCATTTGTGGTGAGGCCCTGGGGTACTGATCTTCTGAGGGAATCATTAGAGAAAGTGAAATTCATTGAAGAAAAGCTTTCAGCGGCGCAAAGCAGGCAGAAGGAATATGCAGATCGAACGATTAGAGACTTGGAGTTCATGGAGGGTGAACAATTCTTGTTGAAGGTTTCACCAATGAAAGGGGTGATGCGGTTTGGTTAGCGAGGTAAGATTAGTCCGAGGTATATTGGTCCATTTGAAGTGCTGAAGCGCGTGGGGGAAGTGGCTTATGAATTGGCATTACCTCCAGGACTCTCAATAGTGCACCCGGTGGGTATTCATGTCTCTATGCCTGAAAGATACCATGGCGATGAAAACTACATTATTCGTTGGGATTCAGTTCTTCTGATGAGAATTTGCTTATGAGGAGGAGCCTGTTGCTATTCTAGATAGAGAAATCCGCAAGTAAGATCAAGGGAGATTTCATCTATCAAAGTTCAATGGAAGAATCGACCAGTTGAAGAGTCCACTTGGGAGAAGGAGGCTACCATGCAAGAAAGATACCCACACCTATTTACAGATTCAGGTACTCTTTCTCACTCTTGTCTTCCTTCTTATGATCATTCGAGGACGAACGATGGGTAAATTGGTATCTATTGTAACGACCTGTTTAGTCGTTTCGAGCAGTAGAATTACTTTTGAAAATAACTGATTGTGTCGAGGAATCACACGACGGACCGTCATGGTCATGACGGACCGTCGAGTGTCTTCGTGCCAAAACACTTAAAACTTTAAAATCTGGGTACAGGGATCAACTCTCTGAACTTCGCGATGGAATTGCAGCACGGACCGTTGTAGATACGACGAACCGTCACAAAACCCTTTACTAAATTTGAATCTCTGAACTCTGTGACGACCCTGCAGGACGGATCGTCGCCGGCACGACGGGCCGTCACGAGTGGCGTAACCTTGACTGGGTAGGATTTCTGCTAAGAGTTTTTAAGGGGCGTTTTGGATTATTTATGATTATAATTATAAAATTAGTGGGGTAAGTTTAATAATTTAATTATTGGGGTTTTAAAGGAGGCAACCTTGAAATAAATAGTGGGTTACTTTTCTCATCTTTTATACTTAATTATATGATAATTAGGGTGGGGGTAAAAGAAAAAGAGTGGGAATAAGGAAAAAAATAGAAAGAAAAGAGAAGAGGGGGAGAGAGACAGGGAGAGAAGAACGACGAGAGAGAGAAATCGAGAGAGAGGAAAGGAAGCATTGGAGAAGTAGATTGCTTGATCACGATTCTTCGGTGGAGGTAGGTTATGGGTTTATGCTATTCATACTAAACTCTAAATAGCGAATGATATGTATTGGGTAGTATTGTAAAGTCTTCTAATGCTTGATTTGAGGAGTGGTTGCATGATGTGATTATGTAACTGTAATGGATTAGAAAGATGAGGTTGTGAATCTTAAACCTTAGAGTCCCTCTATTAATGATGATGCCTTGACATAAAGGAAGGCTTGATGAACTAAGTAATGAGATTAGGGGATCGGTGTCACGAACCGACACGTAGGTGTCACGAACCGGCACGTAGAATTAGGGGAGAGGGTGTCACTAACCGACATGTAGAATTAGGGGATCGGGTGTCACGAAACGACACGTAGAATTAGGGGACGGGTGTCACGAACCGACACGTAGGAATTAGGGGATCGGGTGTCACGTTCCGACACATAGTAGTAAGGGATCAGAGTGTCACGTTCCGACACAAGAAGAATAAAGAGAATGAATCTCTGAAGTATGTTAATATACTCAAATTAAAGAAACATTTCCCAAATGGATATGGTGTGGAGGCTTGAGTCCTCATAGGTGTGCTTGGTGTTGTAGCCAATGGTTATTGTACTTGTTGTTGTCACCTGTTGATTAGTAGTGATCTTATATTAATATTTGATATTATTGCTTTCTGCTTTGAGTTGTCAGATGATACCTGCTCAGTACGTGTTCCTTGTACTGACCCCTACTTGTATTTTCTCTTGTTATTGTGGAGTGCAGCAAACGTGCCATCGACTTCGACTCGCCCTCAACTCTAGCCAGTCTTCATCACGTCAGATTCAGGGTAATCTATTGTTCCTAGTTCGGACTGGATTCTCTTCTTCACGTCTTGATGTCTTGAAGTTCGTACATGGACCATTCCTTTTACTTAATTTAGTTTCTTAAATACTCTTAGATTAGAAATTTGAGGATAGATGTTCTTGGTGTGATGACTTCCAGATTTTGGGAATAAAGTTGAGAATTTTTAGAAGCATATTTATTGATTATATTAATAAGATTTTGAGTCTTCCGCATTGTATTTTGTTCGTTATGGTTGAAATATTGGTAAATGATTGTGGTTCACATCAGTTGGTTCTCTCACATAGGAGGATAAATGTGGGTGCCACTCGCGGCTCGTTTTGGGTCGTGACACATTATATGTAAAGTATTTTGTTTGTTAGTGTCGGCCAAAGAAAATTAGGCCATGTGTAAAACTTTATTAAAGTAGTGTCAGCCACTTATATTGGCCAAGCATGTAAGTTTGATTGTATAAATAGAGGGTTTTCCCTCATAAATAAAACAGAAAAAGAAGAAGTTATAACAATTCTCCAATTCTCTACTCTCTTTCTAGAATCCGCTTCCACCCCTCAAATTGGTATCAGAGCTAGTTAACAAAAATAAGCTATGGAAAACAAAGATGAATCAAAAAATCTACAAAAGCAGGTATACTCATTTAAGATCATGAGTATCTAAATTAATATATTCATGATAATCTCTTGTTAATTATAATTATTTATCATGTTTTAATAATGTTACAATAACCATCTTTAGAAAGTTTGCTACAGAAATATTCTGCGAATAAGTATGCCTAGACTATGCCATCCTAAGGTTGAAACCGATAGGGAAGAAGGTCGTTTAGGGGAGTAAACAGAGTTGAGGCGATGTTAGGGTAACTGATCAAAGAAGAAAACTGTAGTAGTGACCAGACGAGATGACTATTAAACCATTATTATTACATAATAAATAAGTATAGTTTATTAAGAGGTTGGAAGGAATAAAATTTTAGTGAAAAAGAAAATGATTAAAATGAGCTCTTACTTACTGGATGGTGATGTTAATTATAAGATATTAATACTCTATATATTGAAAAATCTGAATACTGATATAAAAAGAATAATTTATGATAAATTATTAACAAATGAGGTAATAGAAGTAACAACTCAAGGTTGGGCTGAATTAGTTATACAAGATGATTTTTATGCGAATAAGTATGCCCAGACTATGACATCCTAAGGTTGAAAACAATAGGCAAAAAGTCCGTTTAAGGGAGTAAACAGAGTTGAAGCGCTGTTAGGGTAACTGATCAAAGAAGAAAACTGTAGTAGTGACCAGACGAGATGATTATTAAACCATTATTATTACATAATAAATAAGTATAATTTATCAAGAGGTTGTAAGGAATAAAATTTTAGTGAAAAAGAAAATGATTAAAATGAGCTCTTACTTACTGGATGATGATATTAATTATAAGATATTAATACTCTATATATTGAAAAATCTGAATACTGATATAAAAAGAATAATTTATGATAAATTATTAACATATGAGGTAATAGAAGTAACAACTCAAGGTTGGGCTGAATTAGTTATACAAGATGATTTTTATGATAATAATTTTGACATATATTTATATGATGATCTAGAATTATTCATATATCAATGATAAATTATATGTACTTACAATATTAGAAAGAAACTAAAAAAAACATAGATCAACTTGAAAAATTATTAATTGAAAATATGTATATGTATCTAAGAACTCGAGAAAATGAATATTTTGAATATATTGCAAACAACGCAAATGAAATACAACAATTAGATCTACTTAAAAAGAATATTATGCAAAAATATTATGAAAAATATTTTCTTAAAAACATGAAGAATAATACAACATCAAGTAAAGTAACTAAAATAATAAGAACTAAAATAGAAAGAAAAGTGCGAAAAATATGGAAAAAGTTAAAACCCTTATACATAGAATATGAACTATCACAACTTACTAAAACAAGAAATGATAAGACAAATCATTTGATAAACATAATTTCAAAAACATAATATAAATATGTTTGTTATTTGAAAAAACGATATGAACAAAGAAATATATAAACAACAACTGATAGAAAAAATAGGTGAAAAAAGACAAGAACTACGATGATTTTTATGATAATAATTTTGACATAGATTTATATGATGATCTAGAATTATTCATAGATCAATTATAAATTACATGTACTTACAATATTGGAAAGAAACTAAAGAAAACATAGATCAACTTGAAAAATTATTAATTGAAAATATGTATATGTATCTAAGAACTCGAGAAAACCCCGGATAATAGTCCTAGAACTAGTCATAGATGGACACCACCAAAATATTATACAAAAAATTATGAACAATCTGATAGAACGAACGAAATATGGAATAGCAGATTAAACAAAAAATGGACACCTAAACCAATAACTGAACAATATAATTTCTTAGATCTAGATTGTGTTACATATATAAATAAAGCAATATTACTATGGATAGGGAATATATCTAAACAACTAATTGATAACAAAATAACAACCAGAGAAATGCCAAAATATATAGAAAGAACATTTGTAGGAACAACAAAATTAGCAACTAACAACATTTACTGTACCACAAGGATTTTACGAATGGAATGTTTTACCATTTGGATATAAAAATGCACCAGGTAGATATCAACATTTTATGGATAACCATTTAAATCAACTGGGAAATTGCATTGTCTATATAGAAGATATATTATTATATTCTAAAACACAAGATGAACATATTAGATTATTAGAAAAATTTATACATATAATTAAAATAGTCTTGGGTTTTTTCTGTAGTTGTGGTAGATCTGGGTTTGAGGTTTAAAAAATTTTGTAATGGCCGAATACTTTATATAATGGCCGACAATACTATTACTACTTTACATAATGGCCTTTTCTTTTTATTTTTGGCTGACAACACTTTTTTTTTTATATTGTTTAGTTATTGGTTTAGGTGTCCATTTTTTATTTAATCTGTTATTCCATATCGCGTTCGTTCTATCTGATTGTTCATAATTTTTTGTATAATATGTTGGTGGTGTCCATCTAGGACTAGTTCTAGGACTATTATCCGGGGTTTTAACTCATGATGTGCTAGGTCGATTGATATCTCCTGTATTTATTTCTAATGTTTTTGGCACCCAATTATTCTTTTGTTCGCATAAAAACTGGTATCTCAACTTTTGATATCTCCCTTTGTTGTCCTATATCTTATAGTATTATCATCTCCCGGGTTAATCCAATTTTTACTTTTTGGATCATCGGTTTTATCTCATCGTAGAGTATTTCAGTTGGTGTTGTATATTTCTATCTGTTAATGCTACTGAATAGTTGGCACTTATTATAAATTTAAATTTTTGGTATATTAGGTTTCCTCTTACTGCACTGATTACGCTTTTCCTATAAGGTGTATATTCTATCATGCTAAATATATTTCAATAGGTGTATCTATTCGTTCTCTGAAACAGCTTTTATTAATATTTATGTTCCTCCTAAATGTACATTTTTATAGGTGTTTTAGCTTTTATATCTTGTATTTCTTTATTTATTATTCTTTTATTTAGTATAGGTATATGTGTTTTTCCTTTTGTATACTCACAATCTATAATATGTTCTTTCTGACTAACTACATAGTATTCTAGTATATCTATATTTTTTGTTGATGGAGATCCATCTATTTTTTTATCACTTCTAAGTGTTTCTAGACTTTCTAGGGGTAAATTTTCTATCCATAATTTCGTTGTTCCTACAAATGTTCTTTCTATATATTTTGGCGTTTCTCTTGTTGTTATTTTGTTATCAATTAGTTGTTTAGATATATCCCTATCCATAGTAATATTGCTTTATTTATATCTGTAACACAATCTAGATCCAAGAAATTATATTGTTCAGTTATTGGTTTAGGTGTCCATTTTTTATTTAATCCGCTATTCCATATTAGTTCGTTCGATTTGATTGTTCATAATTTTTTGTTTAATATGTTGGTGGTGTCCATCTAGGACTAGTTCTAGTACTATTATCAATGGTTTTAACTCTTGATGTGCTAGGTCGGTTCATATCTCTTGTGTTTATTTCTAATTTTTTTGGCTTATTTACTTGTTCCAGAATTTCTGTGTATGTTTCACTTATATCACTTATTTCTGAGTTTTGATCATTTATTGTATCTGATTCATTTACTTCATCTATCTCATTTACTTCAAGATTTTCTTTTAATTTTTGTTTCATCTCATTGTAACAACCTGTTTAGTCGTTTCGAGCATAGAATTATTTTTGATAAAAATTGATTGGGTCGATGGATCACGCGACGGATCGTCATAGGCACAACGGTCCATCGAGCGTCTTCGTTCCAATACACTTCAACTCTAATATCAGGGTACTGAGATCAACTCACTGAACTTCGCGACGGAACTGCAGCACGGACCGTCGTAGACACGACGGACCGTCACAAACCTCTTTACTGAATTTGACTCTCTGAACATTGTGACGGACCTGCAGGACAGACCGTCACAGATACGACGGGCCGTCACAAGTTGCGTAACCCCAACTGGGTCGGATTTCTGCTAAAAGTTTTAAAGGGGTGTTTTGGACTATTCATGATTTTAATTATGAAATTAGTGGGGTAAGTTTAATAATTTATTTACTTGGGGGTTAAAAGAAGATAATAAGGGAATAAATAGAGGGTTACTTTTATCATAATGGATTATATGATAATTAGGGTAAAAGAAAAAGAATCTGCAGAAGAAAAATATAAAGAACAGAGAGAGGGAGAATGAGCGAGATAGAGAGAACGAAGAGACACCAAAGGCATTGGGGAACTAGTTTGCTTGATCACGATTCTTCGGTGGAGGTAGGTTATGGTTTATTTCAATGTGATAGATAAACTCTAAATAGCGATTGATATGTATTGGGTGGTATTGTAAAGTCTTCTATATGCTTGATTGTGTGATTGTATGTTGTGATTGTGTAATTGTGGTAGATTAGATTGATGAGACTGTTGAAATCTTGAAATCTTAAATCCTCTCTATTAAGATGACGCCTTATCATAAAGAAGACTTGATGAAATAAAACAATGAGATCAATGGATCGGAGAGTCACCTTCCGACACGTAGTATTAGGGGACCAGAGTGTCACGTTCCAACACGTAGTCTTAGGGGATCGGAGTGTCACGTTCCGACACGTAGTATTAGGGGATCGGAGTGTCACATTCCGACACGGTAGTATTAGGGGATCGGAGTGTCACGTTCCGACACGGTAGTATTAGGGGATCGGAGTGTCACGTTCCGACACGATAGTCTTAGGGGATCGGAGTGTCACGTTCCGACATGATAATATTAAAGAGAAGTAATGTTGAATTATGTTAATATACTCAAATTCAAAGAACATATTTCCCAAATGAGTATGGTGTGGAGGCTTGAGTCCTCATAGGTGTGTTGGTGTTGTTGCCAATGGTTCTTGTACTTGTTGATTGTCACCTGTTAAGTATTGTGATTGATTTTATATTATTATGCAGTATATATTGCTTTCTATTTTGAGTTTGCAGATGATACCTACTCAGTACGTGTTCCTTGTACTGACCCCTACTTGTAATTTTCTTCTTTGTCATTTGTGGAGTGCAGCAAACGTGCCATGTACTTCGACTCATCCGCTACTCTAGCACGTCTCCAGCATATCAGATTTCAGGGTGAGCTATTATTCCTTGCTCGGACTGGAATCTCTCCTTCACGTATTGATGTCTTGATGTTCGGACATGGACCATCTCTTTTACTTATTTTAGATTCTTAAATACTCTTAGATTTAGAAATTCAAGGATAGATGTTCTTGTTGTGATGACTTCCAGATTTTGGGGACGATAATTGATAAACTTTAGAAGCTTATTTAATTGATTTCGCTAATGAGCTTCGGATCTTCCGCATTATTTGTACTATTCCTAATTGATATACTGGTAAATGTTGGGGTTTAAATTTGTTGGTTCGCTCACATAGGAGGATAAGTTTGGGTGCCACTCGCGGCTTGTTTTGGGTCGTTACAAACTTGGTATTAGAGTGTTAGGTTCGTCGGTCTCATCACACAAGAACGAGTCTAGTAGAGTCTTGAGGAACGGTAGGGGGACACCCTTACTTTTCTTTGAGAGGATATAGGACTTTTGGAAAATTTCATTCTTTCTTTCTTTCGTGCTATTACTTGGATCCAATTGGTATCTAGGTGATACAAATTGGTATCTGACATCCTCACTCTATTTCGCAGATGGTTAGAACTAGAGCAACAACTGTGCCAACACTAGCACCGACAAGACAGGGTGCGTCTGAGCCAACCACTGAGGCTGTAGCTTGAGGAGGAGCAGTGGCAAGAGGCCGTGGTAGAGGTCGTAGGAGGACGCCCTCTAGAGGTAAAGGATAAACACCTGGTCCAGCTAGTAATAGGGCAGTTACTCCTCCACCGAATGATGAGGTAGTAAGAGAGGGTGAGGAAGGGGAAAATGAGCAGGTGCAAGATGAGGAATTCCCACCCCAACCTACCCTAGAGATGATTAACCAGGTTCTTACTTATCTTAGCGGTTTATCTGATCAGGGCCAGACACCTCCAGTGTTTCTGCACCAGCACATCAGGTTTCGGGAGTACAACATGCAGCTGCTGTGGCTCCCCGCATGGATGCCTCATTGGAAGTAGGCACGTTTCCGTTTTGATTGACTCAGGGCCTATAATGACGAGTGATCAGCATGAACTTTTCACTAAATTCTTGAATTTGAAACCTCCAGTCTTCAAGGGTGCTGAATCTGAGGATGCCTATGATTTTCTTGGTTGATTGTCATGAGCTGCTACATAAGATGGACATAGTAGAACGATTCGGTGTTGAGATTTTTACCTATCAGTTTCAGGGGAATGCCAAAATGTGGTGGCGGTCGTATGTTGAGTGTCAAACCAGCACAGGCACCACCTATGACTTGGGCAAATTCTCTAGCTTATTTATGGAGAAGTATATACCCGGACGTTGAGGGACAAGAGGAGAGATGAGTTCCTAAGCCTCGAGCAAGGCAGGATGTCTGTTACTGCTTATGAGGCTAAATTTCGTGCACTATCCAGATATGCCACCCAGCTTTGCTTCAGTCCACAAGAGCGGATTCGCCGTTTTGTGAAAGGATTGAGGTCATATTTGCAGATCCCAGCCTTACAGGTAGCTGCTGCAGCAAAATCCTTTCAAGAAGTGGTTGATTTCGTGATAGAGGTGGAGGGGGTGAAGCTAGACAACTTCACCATGACATCGACATCTAAGAAGTTCTGTAAGGGAGGTGAGTTTAGTGGTTCTTACTCTAGAGGGCAGAGTTCAAGAGGTTACCCAGCCCGACCTATTCAGTCTTCATTGCAGGCTGTAGCTGGGGGTCCATCGCAAACCAGTCAACATTTCTCTGAGTTTGGAGGTTATCCCCAGACTTTTTCATTCTCACAGAGACCTATGCTTGACCCCAGAGACTATTATGGATGTGGAGAGACAGGACATATTAGGAGGTATTGTCCAAAACAGAGTTACAGACCCCCAATAGTTAGAGGTAGAGGTGGTCATGGGAGAGGCCTCCATTCTGGAGGACGTGGTGGCCAAGTTAATGGTGGTCATCAAATCAGGCGGGGTGGCGGGCAAGCTGGAGCTACTGCAGCGCAACATGGTAGGGGCAACGGGCAGAAAGGTGATAGGGCCCATTGTTATGCTTTCCCCGGGAGGTCTGAAGCAGAGACATCTGATGCTGTTATCACAGATAATCTTTTGGTTTGTGATTGCATGGCTTCTGTATTATTTGATCCTGGATCCACATTTTCATATGTATCTTCCTCCTTTGCTACTGGTCATGATTTATATTGTTATTTGCTAGACATGCCTATTCGTGTCTCTACTCTTGTGGGTAAGTCTGTGATAGTTGAGAAAGTTTATAGGTCTTGTCTTGTGACTTTTGTGGGGAGCAATACTCAAGTAGATTTGATTATTCTAGAGATGGTTGATTTTGATGTAATTCTGGGTATGACTTGGCTTTCTCCAAATTTTGCAATCTTAGATTGTAATGCTAAAACTGTGACATTAGCCAATCCTGGGACAGATCCGCTAGTGTGGGAGGGTGACTATATTTCCACTCCAGTTCATATTATCTCTTTCCTTTGTGCTAAAAGAATGGTTAGTAAGGGTTGTTTAGCTTTCTTGGCACATCTCAGAGATGACACTTCCCAAGTACCTTCGATTGCGACTGTCTCGATAGTTCGTGAGTTTCTGGATGTGTTTCCTGCAGACCTTCCTGGTATGCCACCGGATAGGGATATTGATTTTTCTATTGATCTGGAGCCGGGTACTCACCCCATTTCCATACACCCTTATAGAATGGCTCCAGCTGAGTTAAGGGAGTTGAAGGCCCAACTTCAGGAGTTGTTAGGTAAAGGTTTTATTAGGCCAAGTGCATCCCCTTGGGGTGCTCCTGTTTTATTTGTGAAGAAGAAGGATGGAAGTTTTCGGATGTGCATAGACTATAGGCAACTGAATAATGTAACTATTAAGAACAAGTATCCTCTTCCTCGCATTGATGATTTGTTCGATCAGTTACAAGGTGCTTGTACCTTCTCAAAAATTGATTTGAGATCTGGTTATCATTAATTGAAAATACGGGCAGCAGATGTGTCAAACACTGCTTTTCGAACCAGGCATGGGCATTATGAATTCTTAGTAATGTCTTTTGGGCTTATGAATGCCCCTGCTGCTTTCATGAGCCTGATGAACAGGATTTTTAAGCCATATCTGGATCTCTTTTTCATTGTATTCATTGATGATATACTGATATACTCAAAGAGAAGGAAAGAACATGAGGAGAATTTGAGAATTGTATTGGAAGTGTTGAGGGAGAAAAGATTTTATGCCAAATTCTCCAACTGTGAGTTCTGGCTAGATTCAGTGTCCTTCTTGGGGCACGTAGTTTCGAAGGATGGAGTGACGGTGGATCCTTCTAAGATTAAGCAGTGAAGAGTTGGGTAAGACCTACTAATGTTACAGAGGTAAGGAGATTTGTTGGTTTAGCTAGCTACTACCGTCGATTTGTCAAGGGATTTTCTTCTGTTGCTTCCCAATTGACAAATTTGACTAAGCAGAATGTTCCATTTGTATAGTCGGATGAATGAAATGAAGAAGAAAGCTTCCAGAACCTCAAGACCTTGTTGACTACTGCACAATTCTTACCTTGCCAGTGGAAGGTAAGAATTTCATTGTTTATTGTGATGCATCTTATTATGGTTTGGGTGCAGTGCTAATGCAGGAGAAGAATGTAATTGCTTATGCTTCGAGGCAATTAAAGGTGCATGAACGTAACTATCCGACCCATGATTTGGAGTTGGCTGCAGTCGTGTTTGCATTAAAGAAATGGAGACATTATCTATATAAGGTTAAGTGTGAAGTCTATATACATAATCGTAGTTTACAGTATGGTTTTACTCAGAAAGATTTGAATTTGAGGCAGAGTAGGTGGATGGAACTGCTGAAGGACTATGATATTACTATTTTGTATCACCCAGGAAAAGCTAATGTTGTGGCAAATGCTTTAAGTAGAAAAGCAGGAAGCATGGGAAGTCTAGCCCACTTACAGGTTTCTAGACGCCCATTGGCTAGAGAGGTTCAGACTCTAGATAATGACTTTATGAGGCTGGAAGTACTAGAAAAGGGAGGATTTTTGGCCTATGTGGAGGCAAGATCTTCTTTTCTTGATAAGATTAAGGAAGGCAGTTTGCTGATGAGAAGCTGAGTCGAATTCGGGAGATGGTATTACAAGGAGAGGCTAAAGAGGAAATAATTGAGGAGGAAGGCATTTTGAGAATTAAGGGTAGGGTATGTGTGCCCCGTGTTGATGATTTGATTCACACTATTCTTACAGAGGCTCACAGTTCAAGGTATTCCATACATCCTTGTGCAACCAAGATGTATCGTGACCTAAAGCAACATTTTTGGTGGAGTAGGATGAAGTGTGACATTGCTGATTTTGTTGCCCAATGCCCGAATTGTCAGCAGGTAAAGTATGAACACTAGAGGCCCGAAGGAACACTTCAGAAAATGCCCATTCCTAAATGGAAATGGGAAAGAATTGCAATGGATTTTGTGGTTGGTCTTCCAAAGACATTGGGTAAGTTTGATTCTATTTGGGTAATAGCCGACAGATTAACTAAATCTGCTCACTTTGTTTCGGTCAAGGTGACTTACAATGCAGGGAAGTTAGCCAAACTCTATATTTCAGAAATGGTTCGATTGCATGGAGTTCCACTTTCCATCATATCAGATAGAGGTACAAAATTTACTTTGAAATTTTGGAGAACATTGCATGCTAGATTAGGTACTAGGTTGGATCTTAGTACTGCATTTCACCCTCAGACGATGGTGAGTCTGAGCGAACGATTCAGGTGTTGGAGGATATGTTTCGTGGCATGTGTGATAGAATTGGTGGTCATTGGGATAACTTCTTACCCTTAGCAGAGTTTCATACAATAATAGTTATCACTCAAGTATGATATGGCCCCATTTGAGGCATTGTATGGGAGGAGTTGTAGGTCTCCCATTGGTTGGTTGTTTTGAGCATTTGAGGTCAGACCTTGAGGTACTGATCTTCAAGGGGAATCGTTAGATAAAGTAAAATTCATTTAGGAAAAGCTTCTAGCAGCTCAGAACAGGCAGAAAGAATATGCAGATCGAAATGTTAGGGATTGGATTTTATGGAGGGTGAGCAAGTCTTGATGAAGGTTCACCATGATGAAAGGGGTTATGCAGTTTGGTAAGCGAGGTAAGTTAGTCCGAGGTATATTGGTCCATTTGAAGTTCTGAAGCACGTGGGGGAGTGTGTCTTATGAATTGGCATTGCCTCCAAGACTCTCAGGAGTGCACCCGATATTTTATGTGTCTATGCTGAAAAAATACCATGGGGATGGAAACTACATTATTCGTTGGGATTCAGTTCTTCTTGATGAGAATTTGTCCTATGAGGAGGAGCCTGTTGCTATTTTAGATAGAGAAGTCCGCAAGTTGAGATCAAAGGATATTGCATCCATCAAGGTTCAGTAGAAGAATCGGCTAGTTGAAGAGTCCACTTGGGAGAATGAGGCGGTTATGCAAGAAAGATATCCACATCTTTTTACAGATTCAGGTACTCTTTCTCGCCCTTGTTTTCTTCTTGTGATCGTTCGAGGACGAACGATGGGTAAATTGGTATCTATTGTAACAACCTGTTAAGTCGTTTCGAGCATAGAATTATTTTTCATAAAAACTGACTGGGTCGACGGATCACGCGACGGACCGTCATAGGCACAATGGTCCGTCGAGCGTCTTCGTTCCAAAACACTTCAACTCTGATATCTGGGTACTGAGATCAACTCTCTGAACTTCGCGACGGAACTGCAGCACGGACCGTCGTAGACACGACGGACCGTCACAAACCTCTTTACTGAATTTGTCTCTCTGAACTTTGTGACGGACCTGCAGGACAGACCGTCGCAGATACGACGGGCCGTCATAAGTTACGTAACCCTAACTGGGTCGGATTTCTGCTAAAAGTTTTAAAGGGTTATTTTGGACTATTCATGATTTTAATTATGAAATTAGTGGGGTAAGTTTAATAATTTATTTACTTGGGGGTTAAAAGAAGATAATAAGGGAATAAATAGTGGGTTACTTTTATCATAATGGATTATATGATAATTAGGGTAAAAGAAAAAGAATTTGCAGAAGAAAAATAAAAAAAACAGAGAGAGGGAGAACGAGCGAGAAAGAGAGAACGAAGAGACAGCAAAGGCATTGGGCAAATAGCTTGCTTGATCACGATTCTTCAGTGAAGGTAGGTGTGATAGATAAACTCTAAATAGCGATTGATATGTATTGGGTGGTATTGTAAAGTCTTCTATATGCTTGATTGTGTGATTGTATGTTGTGATTGTGTAATTGTGGTGGATTAGATTGATGAGACTGTTGAAATCTTGAAATCTTAAGTACTGTCTATTAAGATGACGCCTTATCATAAAGAAGACTTGATGAAATAAAACAATGAGATAAATGATCGGAGTGTCACGTTTCGACACGTAGTATTAGGGGATTGGAGTGTCACGTTCCGACACGTAGTCTTAGGGGATCGGAGTGTCACGTTCCGACACGTAGTATTAGGGGATCGGAGCGTCACGTTCCGACACGGTAGTATTAGGGGATCGGAGTGTCACGTTCCGACATGGTAGTATTAGGGGATCGGAGTGTCACGTTCTGACACGATAGTATTAGGGGATCGGAGTGTCACGTTCCGACACGATAATAATAAAGAGAAGTAATCTTGAATTATGTTAATATACTCAAATTCAAAGAACCTATTTCCCAAATGAGTATGGTGTGGAGGCTTGAGTCCTCATAGGTGTGTTGGTGTTGTTACCAATGGTTCTTGTACTTGTTGATTGTCACCTGTTAAGTATTGTGGTTGATTTTATATTATTATTCAGTATATATTGCTTTCTATTTTGAGTTGGCCGATGATAGCTACTCAGTATGTGTTCCTTGTATTGACCCCTACTTGTAATTTTCTTCTTTATTTTTTGTGGAGTGCAGCAAACGTGCCATCGACTTCGACTCTTCCGCAACTCTAGATAGTCTCCAGCATATCAGATTTCAGGGTGAGCTATTATTCCTAGCTCGGACTGGAATCTCTCCTTCACGTCTTGATGTCTTGAAGTTCAGACATTGACCATCTCTTTTACTTATTTTAGCTTCTTAAATACTCTTAGATTTAGAAATTCGAGGATAGATGTTCTTGGTGTGATGATTTCCAGATTTTCGGGACGATAATTGATAAACTTTAGAAGCTTATTTAATTGATTTCGTTAATGAGTTTTGGATCTTCCGCATTATTTGTACTATTCCTAATTGATATATTGGTAAATGTTGGGGTTTAGATTTGTTGGTTCGCTCACATAGGAGGATAGGTGTGGGTGCCACTCGCGGCTCGTTTTTGGTCGTGACACTCATTTATCTCATTAGTTAATTTAAATTCTTTATATTTTTCTATTTGTACAAGGATATAACTATTTTAGTAAATTTGACTGTAAATCAGGATTTTATCACCTAAAACTAGAAGAAGAATCGAAACAACTAACAGCATTTACTGTACCACAAGGATTTTATGAATGGAATGTTTTACCATTTTGATATAAAAATGCACCAGGTAGATATCAACATTTTATTGATAACCATTTCAATCAACTGAAAAAAATTGCATTGTCTATATAGATGATATATTATTATATTCTAAAACACAAGATGAACATATTAGATTATTAGGAAAATTAATACATATAATTAAACATTCAGGTATATGTTTAAGTAAAAAGAAAGCAGAAATTATGAAACCACAGATAGAATTATTCCAATCTTTAATTATTTTTGTACTGAATGGTTCAGGTAACTTTGTAAAATATTGTTGTCTTATTTCATTTGCTTCATTTATATTATATCTTGCTTTGTAATAATATTTTTTAAATGCACATGTGTATTCTTCTATGTAACACATTTTACATATAGCTAATTTTGTCATAAGTTGTCTATTTGTGTTTGCTTCTACTCCTGTATCTATCATAGGGGTATAATAATTGTTGTGATATCCTTCTACAATAATTTTTGCAAGTATAAATATTTTCATTATTCATTTTGTTCTTTTAATGATTACTTTCTTATTTTGACAGGTTATTGTTAATTGTTCGTTTTCTATATTATATGGTTCAACTTTTTCAAACCATTTTATTCCTTAACTACGCTTTGTACAAAAGTGGATAGTATAGGCTTGAGAGATCAAAAGCTAGAAGATAATGGAGAAAAGTATAAAGCTACAAGTCAGCAGCATGACTATAAACATGCAGAGCTACGTCGTTCGGCTGACGGAAAACAGCCAGAGATAAAATGAGACATTGGGAAACTCCTTAAAACCCATAACGTTGCTAATGTTGCAGGTACAAGCACTGGAATTATGGAAAAGGCTACACCAAAAAATACAAATCTAAATAGCCTATTTACAAAACCATTTATTCCAAAAGTACAAATGATAGATACCTCAACACCACAAACATCTACATATGCAGCCAGCCTGCATAAAGAAAAGAAAACATATAACCATATTTCCCAAGCTTATATTTGAAAATCTATATAAGCTTGGAAAATATGGTTATATGTTTTCTTTTCTTTATGCAGGCTGGCTGCATATGTAGATGTTTGTGGTGTTGGGGTATCTATCATTTGTACTTTTGGAATAAATGGTTTGGTAAATAGGCTATTTAATTTGTATTTTTTGGTGTAGCCTTTTCCATAATTCCTGTGCTTGTACTGCAATATTAGCAATGTTATGGGTTTTAAAGAGTTTCCCAACGTCTCCTTTTATCTCTGGCTGTTTTCCGTCTACCGAACGACGTAGCTCCG